>VZTZ01020811.1:0-136169 GCA_013400955.1 Drymodes brunneopygia | reverse complement strand
GGCCAAACCCAATTGTTTAAACCCAAACATAAAGTCAATGCACACTTTTTCCAGCACAAATACCCCCTGTCGTATTTAGGCAATAAGTGCCTGTTTCAGAAGAATGAGTTTGCCATGGACTTCCTTCTTCGTCCCCAAATCCCATCCAATTATAGACCTCACATAAGGTGTTCACCCACCATTTAGTTTCATCTGGGCTAGTCACCCATGGCCACTCTTCAGATCCTCCTGGCCCTCCACGGAGCCAATTATTGCTGAGGTTAAAAGCTTTTGCTACTTCTTCTCCTAAGGCTACCAATTGAGTTTCCATCTCCTAAACGTAGCTGACAATATAAAAGTCGAATTATTCCGGGAAATATTCTAAGAGTGTAATCTAATCACCCAGTCTCATTTTCATGTTATCTTCCACACAACCTGTGGCAAGTGAAGGCAAAGAAACCACTTAACATAAAACAGTGACAGCAAGGGTTGGGCCCCTAATGACTGGAGGTGCCAAAGGAAGGGTGCCCACACAGACTATTTCGGCGGCAGACAGTCTGTGTGTCGGCACACAGGGCTTCTTCCCGCGATGCCAGCGCCCTGGCTGTTGCTCTGGTCCACACCTGTGGAATGCCAGCCATGGCCTCCCGCCCTTCGTCTTCAGCTGAGATGTCCAAATCTCCGGGGCCTTAGAGACCTTGACCCAAGTGTGATGGTTACACCTGCGTTCAACTGCCTTGATCTCTGTTTCTGTGCTCGGTGGGCCACGCCACTTTGTCACCAGTGGTGCTTCCTTCTCCTCTTTACCTAGGACTCAGTCTCCCAGCTGCATGTTATGAACAGCAAAGTCCAAAGGCAGGGTCTCTGCCAGCTGAGATTCCTGTTGAAGGGATTTCATAAGAAACAGTATCCTGGCCACATATTGTTTTAAATATGCATCACTTATTTCTACCCCACCACTAGGCTGAGAATTACCAGGGTGAGAAATTCCAAACATCGATTCAAAGGGAGGTAGCTGAGAATCTCTTTTCTGGGTCTGGCTTTCTTTCCTGCCAAAGCCCGTGGCAAAAGCCGTACCCATGGCAGCTTGGTTTCTATTGGTAGCTTCAAAAAGTGTTTCTTTATTCCTCTGTTCATTTTTTCCTACCTGACTCAAGTTCTGGGGGTGCCAGGGATATGGAGGCTCCATTGTATTGCCAAAGTAGCCATAATCCCTTGAAGGATCTTTCCTGGAAAATGAGTTTCCCTTATCTGAGTCTATTGCTTCTATTGCTATACCTTGGAATTATTTGTTCCAAGAATACCTTAATAACTGATCCAGCGGTTACTGAAGCAATTGGAAATGCTTCTGGACACCTTGTTAGCTGACACGCTATTACAAGAAGATATTTAAGCCTTCCCACTTGGGGCATCTCAGTGAAATCCACTTGGCATCTTTGGTCTGTTGTGTAAACTGTGTGCATTTGTTTTGGGAATCGTAAATTTTTTTCTCATGGATGGAATGGAACAATGTGCAGTGAGGAGGAAGGTGATCAGTGGGATTAAACCCCCATACTTTTGCAGGAACAATTTATGCTCTGGTTAGTCTCTTATAGATAAAAAAATGAGGATCTTTTGACTGTGAAGAAAGGCAGAGAGCATTGAGAGTAAGAGAGGCAAAAGCAAATATCTCCTGTGTTTTTACCTTTGCTGGCACATTATCCTGCAACAAGAAACTTTGTGAGGCAGAAGGTTATTCCAAATAGCTCAATTAGCCATGTGTCATGAAAATACAAAATGTACCACCAACTTAAATGTACTGCTGTATAACAGCGCAGTACCACAAAATGTGTGATTTGTGTAGTAGTTGTTAATAATATGCCCCTTGAAAACCTTAACCCAGATGACTGTAACACAGGAATAAAAGATCTGTCACTCAAGGGTCTGGCAAACTGTCATTTTGATCTGCTTGTACATATTTGTAACCAAAACCTCTAAACATTTTAAGAAAACTCCAGCAAAATATTTGTAATGAGAAGCGTATGTTTCACCAGAAACTGTATCTATTGTGATGGTATGAATTACCCAGGCACTTGCCAGGCAGAAGTAAAGTGCAGTTAAAAAATTTTTCATGGGCTTTAGAGTGACTGTCCAGCAGGCCTTTTCTTAGAGATTAAACCCAACTGAAGTAAAACCTTGCGCCCTGGCTGGGAAGCCTGTGTCATCTCTCCAAGCTGCTGAATGGAGTTCATCATTGTCTCACTTCAGAAATTACCTAAGAAGATTCAAAGTTGTGATCATTTTTAATAAGAGAGGGAGTTACTCTTTTTTAATTTGCATTAGCATGCTAAAGCACTGTTTTCAAAAATAAGTGAAAGGCAAAAATGAATTTGGACACCACTCAATAACTAATCCTCTTCTTTTATTGCTGAAAAAAAATCCTGTCTGCGAGGGAGACAAGTCAGGACAAAATTAACAAAGCTATTGAAAGACAAGTGTTCATAAAGGAGGCATCAGGATAATCTGGTTAAATGACTTCGGTTATTTTGTATAGCATTCCTCCTCAGGACTTGAATTCTTGATTATGAATGGCATCGGGAGGATTTGAAAGGATTGAATTTTCTTACTTCAGATTAGTTTGAGATATTTATGAAGGATTTAGGCAAACTACTGGTTCTTATAACACAATGTTACTAATGAGAGGCAAGCACCAAAACAAGAGTAAGTATTTTCTGATCCCCAGAGAGATTTCCAACACACTATGCCTCTGTAATCCACACATCCCTGTACAGTGTGCATCCTTCCAAGAATACTTCATTGAAGTCCAGGCAGACTTCACACTTGCTTGGGAAGACAAGGAGATAAATTTCATTGGCTTATATTGAAAAGACAAGCAACTTCTGTTAGCCATGGAGTTCACTGCCTCCAAGCTCTCTTTCTTCCCATTCCAGTAATGCCATCTTATACCCTGTGTCTCATCAGGAGCCATGGGACACATGCAGTCCTGGTGTTGCCCCTCCTGTGTCCTGCACTCACTTCCCTGGGAGGGAAGGACAGGCACACTTTGCACTTTCTTCCTAGCATGTCACTAATTTTTATTTTTCAGTTTTAACCTGATGCTGACACTTTTTCATACATTTTTTTTTAAAGATTTAATTGCCTTGAAAACACACGTTTCTCTGGGCTGACAGTTCAGAGGCTGGTAATGAGGAATGGATAGTGTCAGCACAAACTGAATGCCTGCCAGCTGTTGACTGTCACCTAGAAGATAATCTTTGTCTGACAGGGATGTGGAAGGTGTTAAATCTGGCAAAGCATTGTAACACATGGTGCCGAGAACTGCAGGGATGAAACGCTCAGCCCACCTGTTTCTTTGTGCAGATTAGAGCATAATAGGATTCATTCTACATGAGCCCTTGTAGAAAAATAAATCAGAGGCATCTTTTATTTGAACTTCCTGGAAATGTTTGGCCAGGGAGCAGCGTCTTCTCCAAGTTGAGAAATTGCCCAAAGATATCTGAGAATTGTGCTACTGAGCTCTGTTATCTGAAAATTTGAAATATCATTCATTTTTCTTCTATGCAAGTCATGGGGTCTGAGGGTTTTGTTTACATCTGGTCTGTCCTTAAAGGATTTGTACCCTAAAGCATTTGTACCCTAAAGCTCTATCTGATGCATTTTGTTGGAGTATGTCTTTATTAAAACCTCAAATGCTCTGAAGGGAACAAACAGTGACAGCAAGGTCATATTATGTAAAGTTGATGAAAATGAGTACAAAACAGGGTAAAAAATTCATAACGTGAATGGACTTGGGACAAAACAGGCTACAAGTTAGGTGGTCTCAGAGTTTCTAGAGTGATGATGGGGGGCCTAAAGATGGCATAACAGTTTTGTCTTTTTTCCCATGAAAGTACCAGAGTTTTTAGTAATGAAGAAATCAAACACACTTGCAACCAAGCTGCACTCCCAGCAGAAGTCATCACATGTCAGCCATATGACTGCAGATCATGCGCATGACCACACATTCTGGTTTTTAAACATGAGCTGTCTGGCTCTTTATTTTTCAGGAATCGTCATAACTTGAAGGGGGATTCCCTTGCACCGGAAAAATGATGGGTTTGGTATGTAAGGGGATTAGCTGGAGTTAAACTTATATATAAATGTACCATGAAAGGCTCCTAATTCTCCCAGATGGAGGGATAGTAATGGGCTGGACTTGTTATTGCAATAAGTCATTTGGCCAGACTTCAGCAAAACTTTGTGCTGTGGCTGAAATGATGGAGTTTGCAGAAACAGTTTCAATGATAATCACATTTCCCCACCATCAGAACAAGAGCATTCAGTAGACTCCATGCCATCAAATATGAATGAACCACTTCTGTCAGAAGCAACATATAAAAAGGGCTTGTGGAGTGAGAAGTGTAGTTAAAGAACAGTTGATACGGGGTGGGAAAAGTGGTCCATTGACTTCTCCAATGCAAGTTTTGTGGTTCACTGTGCTGTTAAAGTGCAGGGGGAAAAACTCCTTAAAAAGGCACAGGAAACTGAAATACAAGTGCCATATGAAATCTCTAAATGGACGTACTGGGCATATCATGCCTGAAAGTGCTGCTGAAAGATGGAAAAAAGTGAGCTACAACTCCAGATACAATAAATCTTTATGGTGATCAGTGTTCAGCAGAGGCTGGCATTGCAGCTCCTTGACCATAAAATTAGCAGTACAGCAAGAAAAATGGGTGTATTCCTAAGAGTTTTTATTACTGTAGCACCTAGAAATCAAGATTTGGGACTTTTCATATTTAGTTCTCCATATATACTGTAAGATAGCCCTTTTCTCTTACCATATGAACATGATAGACCTTGAAAATGGAGGAACATAGCTGCAGAGCCTTAATGTGCTATCAAAGCATTATCTTTCAGGATTAATATAAACTGCTGATGCTGTAGCAAAACCAGATCCAAACTATACTCTGTGAGGATGCTGCAGTAATTTTGGCTAGCTGCAGCAATCCTGACTTCTGGAGCAGGGAAGTGAGATTTGCCAGGAGGCGGCACATCCTTCACTGTCCCTGAAAATCCATCCAAACTCAGTTAAATTATGAGCAGTGGAAATCCAATGACTTTATGAGTCCTAACCTCTCATTCTTGTTTCCATCAGCCCCAGGTTTCAGTGCATTTTCTGGTCCAACCTCCTTCCCCTCCCTCCACCAAACCACTGCAGCCACACAGCTCTGCTGTGCTTTCTGAACTAAGCCTTTGTAGCCCTGCACAGTCCAGTTTCCCCTGCTACTTCCAACTGTGGTTTCTCTTTCCTAGCCTTCCCTTAACTGCTTATTTTAGCACACTGCTCCCCTTCCCACCTGAGTCGGTTTGTTAGCTGCATTTGGAGCAGATGGCTCCCTCCTCCCAGCTCCCGAGGGAGGCAGCGTGCCCAGGCTCTGCTCCTCTGCTGGCCACCTCACTGACGTGGGCTTTTGGGAAAGAACAGTCTTGCCCTGGTAAATACTCTAGGATGATACTCAGGCAGCTTGGCTGTGTGCTGGGGCTTAGTCAGGAGTGTAATTTTTAGCAATCTGAATTTCTGAAATGTCATTTTCTCTTTGTCTGAAACCTGGCCAGGTTCTCTTCTTTGCTTGATGGGGAAGCCATCTCTGCCAAACTTCAGTTTTCTCTTTCAAAAGAGCAAGTCATCTTAGCATTTCAAAGAAAAAAATAAAGATTCCTTTAGTGTCCAAACCAGTATTTTTTCTAGTGTTTTATTTTGAAACAGTTGAACCATATTCACTGATATTTTCTTTTTTAATTAAGGATAATCAGCCTGATGCAAATATTCAGCAGAGGAGGTATTAGTCCGATGGATAACATTTGGCTAAGCCAGAAGCAACCATGTTCTGTAATGCAAAGTGTCAGTCATCCTTACTGGGCAATGGTAGAAGCTTTATATGAAAGAACAGGTTTGAAGAAACAAATTTCCATGTGATACAGTTCAGGATTTTAGGGGACTGTACAAAGGAGGAGACATAAACATTATGCCAGATGAACTGAAAAAATAAATTAAAAGATGAAAAACTCTGATGCTTCATGTCTGCTTTGCTCTTATTTTATAGAGGCAGCTTGAAATTTCAAAGCTATCCTGTTTGAGACTTTTTAAAAGCTTTTTATTTCCTGAGGCAATTTAAGCTGCTTAAACTGAGTGAGGTTCTGTGAGTGCTCATGACTTTCAAGAAAATAAAAAGTTGTCCAGTTTCAGGTTTTAATTAGATTAATTACTTTGTACCCTTTACTTGTATGAAAACCCACACATTTGGTTAGCAGGTTAATAACCCTTCCAATGTTTGCAGCACAGTCCTTAATTGTGTGTAGTGGCTTTTGTGATTTCATTCTCTCCTCCCTTCATTTTTTAAGAAGCCTTGCAAGAGGAGCAGGCAATTGGCACATCATACCTTTCAATGTATTAGAATTTTTTTTCAAAACACAGCTGTGTTTAAACCCCCCTTCCTAGCCCCAACTGGGGGAATTAATCTTTCTCCTGCCTGAAATACTCTTGTCACCTGGATCATCCAAAGAAACCTTAGTAATTACAATGATGGAGGCTTTAATTGGATAGACACATGAGAGTCTGATAGTCTAATTAAAGATGATGCATTTTACTAGATCATTTTTGTGCACAGCTACTAAACTCATTGCAAAGTCATTATTTGCTTCAATAGACCCCTCCTCCCCCGTTCTCATTCCCCAGTGCAACATTCCCTGTTACAGAGGCCAATGCCTTTGTAACATGACTAACAAAACTAACAATTCCCCACCAATTTGGGCCATGTCCCTTTAAAGAAATGACCAGATCCTTGGTCATGCAAACCAACAATCCTGACCAGCTGTCCTAGATTTTGTTGTTGGGGCCATAAAGCTGCAGTCTGTGTGTGGCCATAAATCTGTGTACAATTAATAGCCCTGAAGGCTCTGATGGGGTGGCCTATGCCATGGACTTTGGTGTTCAGAAGTTTGTCTGGTTTTTGCTCCTCCCACAACTGTGCCCCTTGGACTAATAACTGTGTGACTTCCTCCTTCAAACCCCACCATTCTGATATATTTGGCCATCAGTTCTGCCGTGATGGGTTCTATGGCAACACGTGGTACTGTTGCTGCCTTCCCCTGTGCCACAGCTTAGCGACAGAGCATCAAAACACTACTGATGTGGAGAACATGCTCTAAAAGCATCTTGGCCCATCTTTGCTACCATACTCCCAGAGACTCATAAATGGCTTTTCATCTTCATCTGCTTCTCTCCAAAAGCAGTTCATTCTGGTTCAGCACTGGCAGTTGAAATCACAGATGGTGTTTTTAAACCACCTGTTTAAATACAGCTCTGGCAGACCTCCCCCTTTTCCTGGAAGCCATGTCATTTACATTCAGTGTAGTTTCAAGTTCCCTCTTCCTCCAGTCATGTAAGCTCAGACCTGCCAGTAGCTCTCTGCTGGCTATTTCTCCCTGGGACTTCAGTTCCAATGTGTGCAAAAATCCCTATCCTCTTCCCCAAAAAGTGAAACAGGAAAGTGGCATCCTTGTTGAACTGTGGTTTGAAAGAGAGAGCAAGCTCACATCTGACTTGTCCAAGTACGCACACAAAACTACAGGCCCAAGTCCCAGGCCAGTGCAATATTTACAAAGTTGAACTTTCTACATTTCTCTGAATCTGCAATGAATTCAATTTAGATAAATGCAGCACCAGTACTGATATTTTACAACATTGAGTCTCTAATTTGCATCCTTATTTTAAAGCCTGACACCATTGGCTTAAACTAGACCTGATGTACAATTTCTTCCTCCTTCTTTTCTCCCAGCTGGTATTTCTGGACACCTGGTTTCACAGCAATTCTTAGTTTAAACCATGACAAAGACACCCTAAAATTAGCATCTTTTTTAGGACCTAATCCAGCAATGAGCTGCTACCAGGTGTACTGCTTAATACTTTGACAAGTCTCCTTTCAGGAAAAAACCCACCACCTGCAAATGTCTCATAATTCCATTTTTTCTGGTGACTCAAAGTGGCAGTCATCTTTGAGTGTACAGACACTAATAAGAGACAATGTTTTCCTTTTGAAGCACCTGAAATACATTATTGCCTCATTTCTGATTGGAAGGTGGGATGCTGAGAACTGCTGTCAGCTCTCATTTGTTATACTGTAAAACTGGTGAAATGAAGCATGGTTTTGCAAATGCACTCGCAAGGAAGATACCTTGCTTGGTATATTCATTGTATCCCTGTATGTGGATATGTATTCATGCACAGTCCAACCCTTCAAGCCCTATGCGTCATGCAAAATGAAAGCCTGTGTTGCCAAAATAACCTGCTATAAATACAGAGGATGTGACAGCAGCCAGTTTGGAGAAGTGTATATGGCCTTTGTGTCGCTTTCTCAGCAGTTCTGTCCCTGCAATGCTTTTCATGTAAAATGCGCTCTCATCCTTCATAGTCTGCATATCACTTTCCTGTTCATAAATTCTGTATGGGCGGCTTCCCTGCTGGTGAGAACTCATGTTTATGCACCAAAGTAGTGCCAGTAGTGCCACATGGATGTGGAGATGCATCTGAGTGCATTCTCAGAAAATGAGCTGGATGTAACTCAAGAGCTTATATGGTACAACCTGTGTCTGCTGAGTGTCAAGCCCATGCAGGCACAGTTAAGGAAACCACTTGGCCAGGGTGTGCAATTCCAAAGCATAAAGCCAGACTCAAGCTCCCTTTAGTCTGTGAGTCACTGTCTGGTAACAACCAGCAGGACATTTAAGCCCCCAGGGGCTCAGAATGGCATTTGAAGCTGCCCCAGGGGAACAACCAGCTATTCCAAGCTCCCTCCACAGCTCCAGTGACCTCTGCCAGGGCACACAGTTTGTTCCGGTCATAAGGATGCAGCCTGGTACCTGCAGCTCATGGTCTGAAAAGCCTTGGTAGCAACAAACAGAAAAATGGTTTTATCTCAGAGCTTTTCTCTCAGACAGAAACCATTCTTCATCAGCTTTTGTTAAGCTTTTTTTCTCTCCCAGTTCCAGTTATTCCTCACACAGAAATTAAGGAGTCAAAGAAGTTGTATGTATTTAACAGTAATCTCAAATGAAAGAAATTCTTTGCTTTACATCCCTATGCAAGAAATGAATGTGCAGAATCTTCCACATTCCTCATCTCAGCCTTTCCCCCATCCATGCATTTTTCTTGCCTTTTCTGTGGTATGAACAATGAAAGGAGAGGCAGAAGGGAAAAAACAGATTCAAAATGCTTTATTAAGAATACCTGAATCTACAAAGTGAAATTTTTACTTAATGGGCTTTAAACATGATAACAGAATATAAAGTTTGGTCTTGACAATTTTGAATGAAGCTCATGATGTCATGAGTTAAAAAAATTTGATATCTGACCCGTCCAGGAGGAATTGAAGACTTCTTGTTTCCAGTGGTAAAATGCTCCTTCTCCAAAATGTGCACTGCAAAAATTTTGTATGTAGCAGGCTTGTAGGACAGGAATTGGCGGGGAATGAAGACAATTGTTATGGACAGCCTAGTAAGACTTGTATTTGAGAGATACGACTGACCACGCTGTATTTTATATGGGGAGTAATTGAGCAACCTCTGGTCTCCAGGAATGTCAGTGTACTGCTTTTTATGGGTAGGAGAGAAAGATGGAAATGAATCTGGCATTCTGATTTAAAAAAAACAAACATGCAATATGAAAATCCTTGCCATGCAGAGGTCACTGCTGAATGATCTTGTCTTTACCCTTATCACTCAGGCTCCGTGGAGGCCACAACTTTCTCAGGAGAGGGAAGGCTGAGAGCACAGGCCATGAACTTGTAGGTGGCAGCTCTAAAGCACACAGACACTTTGCAGGTAGGCATGCCTTGGTATACTGCTGATGGCTTAAAAACAAGCTCACTCTAGCTTTATGGGAGGGAAAGCAGGAGAAATCCCTCTCTGCTTTTACACAAAAAATGGCAACATTCCCAGTGATTATATTTATACAGGAACCACCTCCCAGACTCTGGAGAACAGCACAGATGCTTCCTTCACACCTTTCTTTCTGGCTGTTGTTCTGATAACCTCTGCCTCAGCATAAAGGCAAATACTAACACACAGCAACTCCATGTGAATTGATGGAAGTCCCCTTCGGAGTGCATTGGTCACCAAGTAAAACACTGTGTGAGGCATTTTGTTCCTACCCGGAAAGCTGTTGTGCTGCTTAAGAGGGAATGTGAGACTTTTCCAGGGTCTTTTATTGGAGACTGGAAATTATTAACACCCTCCACTTCGGAATTTACTGATATCATGTGTCTTGTATAACTCTGTATGATTTTTAATAAATAATAAGAACCTAATTATCTTATTCCCATATACCATCAGTGGTGACACGGTCTCCAGTATTAAATGCATATGTTCATGTATGTGCACACACATTCTTGTTTTACTGGTGAACACAGTTGTTCTCACAGTGAGTTGCCATGGCATTGCATGTCTAGATTAATAATGTAGGTTCATAAGTTGAGGAATGTAAGTGCACATGCTCATGGTTACAAATAAAATGTTTATGCATTGGATTTCAATTGAAAACAATAATTTACCATTTTCTGGCCTTTTGTCAGAGAACTTAAAAACCTTTTTGTTTTTTAGGAAGCATTTTAGGTAGGTTCCAAGAAGCACAAAAAAACCCCAAACACCTTACAGTGAGGATTGCAGTGACACCTTCAGATAGGAAGATGCAGGTGTAGCTATGAATTAATGCAGTAGGAGATGAAGGCAGGGCCTAGGTGATTTTCTTGGAATTCCATTTGCTTGGAATTCAATAGCAAACTTTATTTTGGAGGTGAAAATAGAAGACAAATGTCTGCCATCCAGACTGAAGATTGCAAGTCCATCTTTTTTTTCCTGAATTAAATATGCTACTAATTTATCCCTGAGCTAGGATGTTTCTGTCTTTAGTTGAAACAGACAGCCCTACAGAAAGTGGAAAACCAGTCTTCACTGTTTCCCTCAAAGGCTGAAGAGAAACAGGTTCACCTGATAAGCATAAATTCACTTCTGTGACTGATTCAAAAAGTCTTGTGCTACATATTGCTTTGATCTTGAAAACCAAAGGGTAAATCCCCAAGTGTTTGTGCTGCAATTAATGTGGCTGAGTTCAAGATGAATTAGTTGGGCCAAAAGAACTTACTGGGTCACAAAGTATCCACGAATGTCTTATCTGTACATTTGACATTTAAATTCCGTGCCTTGTTTATGTTTTAACACTTTCAGGGGCAGGGTCACATTCGATCTTGAGAAGTGACGTGATTTTTTTTCCAAGCATTAGGCAAATATTTACTAGTAATTGGATATCTTTAGGCAGCTTGAGAAGTTAGATACTTTTAGAACAAACTTATGCAGGTTATTTTTGGATTCCTGCATTGAAGTCAGCTCTAGACCCAGACATGTTAATTGGAAAATTAAAAATACTACTTTTATTTTATTTTGCTATGTGTTGTAAGCAGCAAACTTTAGTTTTGGATCCATGGTTCTCCATAGCTTTATTGTGATACCCTTGATGGACAGTTTCCATGACATTTTCCATCCCACAGGCATAAAATGTGCCCTTTTCCTGAAGTGCCATCTTCTTCACTCCCCTAAATAATTACCTGGGAGAAATTCAGAGAGGACAGAGGTGATAAGAAATGTTCTCAACATGTCTTGGAACATTTGCCTTGCAGGATTGTGTTTCTAATAAAGAAGGCGCAGCCTTGGTTTGAAGAAGGAGTAAAGTCTCTCAGCAGCTTGGACAGTCTCTGCTCCATCAGTTTTCTCTCCTGATACGGGCCCACAGAACCATCTTTATCTGTACCTCTGTATCTATTAGCTTTTCAACTGATTATAGCCCTAATTTAGCACGAGATTTGATGGCTCCATGATTTGATGCTCCTGCAGGTGCTTAGGTTGTAAGTGCACGCATTTTCTGTCCATCACTAATTTTTATGAAAAAACGATTTAATAAAGGCACTTACAAAAAATGAGGTGACGAGGGAACCTCTCCCTCTCATTGTAAGGAGAAGACTGTTTTGACTTGGTGTGGCTCAGAGCATCAGAGGGTTGTATTTCTGGCAGCTTACTCATAAATGCACAACAGATGAGCGTGAACTGTGGGTGAAATAACCACCTGGCACGTTGTTCAGAGGTAAGGGTTGAGGGTTAATATCTGATGCCCAGGCACCTGTCACAGAGGACATTAAGCTCCACAGGGATGGTACCACCTCACGTTTGCAGTTAATAAAGAAGACTCTCCTAAACTTCTCATTCTCTTCTCGTCTGCACCCACCCACCCTGCAACTCCCCAAAACCTGCAGCAGTAGTAGTAGACACTTTCTTCACCTGGGAGATGTTGTTTAAAGTTCAGTTTAAACAGTTTACAAAAGAGAAAAATGTCATTTTAAATACCAAAGACATCTTTCAGAATAAATTCTTTTAAAATCTTTTCTATTGAAAGCAACCATTTTGTATAGCATAGTGCTCTTTCAAGGGACATAAAGAGATAATTTGAAGATTGTTTAGATGGGAGATAATAAGTTTAACTGGTATATGTTGTAAAACTTTGATAAATGAAAATTCATTAATAAAAGATAGTGGAGATTGAGATTATGTAAAATTTCTTAAGCCCAAAGCAGTTTTTCAAAGAGAGTAAATAAACTCCCGTGTCTGAACATAGGCACTATGAAAAAAAAGGCATATGTAAGATCTGCTTATGGCCCTTTTTTCTTGGCTGTTCTCAACAGATACAAAAGTGCCATTATTTTGGCATTTGAACTTCCAATGCACTAGACATGAGTGAAAAAAGCACTTCACATACCTGGCAGGTCTTTGGGTGCCTGTGCTTAGCTGCTGATGGCCACACCAATGTGAGCAGCTTTACAATTCTGCAGTGCTATTAACCATTTTATGTAGTGGCTTTCCTAGAGAAGATTCCAGTAACCAGGAAAGACAACAAAGTCAGAAGCCTGGGTGAGGACTTCTTGTAAGGAAAGATTATTCCCTTTTGCACAGGGATGAGTGTTTGGGGGAAGCAAGGAGTATAACATGATATTTTGCGTGTTGCTTGGTGGTGTGTTTGACCACAAATTGTAAATTACAGGGTTTGGACTCCAGTCTGCACTTCAGTTGGAGACTGCATGTCCTCAGCAGGGCAGGCATTTTGCAACCTGCGGTGAAAAGGAAAGCATTCAGCAGGCTGTTTGCTGGGACTGAGGTAGAAAACGGGCTGACCCAGGCAAAAGGATGAAAACCCAAGAAGCCCAAGAGCAAATGAGAGCTGTGGGGGAATGGAAGGATTTGTTCTTTTTCTTGTGCCTACCTTCAAAGACATGGGAAACCCATGGAGGGATGATAATCACTCTTGAAATAGCACTGAGAAGCCTGGAGTGCTGCAGGGACAACAGAAATGGCTGGGAGCTGAGGCTGTAGGTGTTTCATTGCTTTTGAAGGGGGCTATCTGTGGATTAAATCCTCAGCTGGAAGAAGAGATGTGAAAACTGAGAGGGGAGGTCTCGTGTGTTCACACTGGTACCTGGAGGAGAGGGTGAGCTGCCTACATAAGCCAAAACTGGTAAATGCCTGGTAGATAATACAGCAAAGAGACTGATCCATGGAAAAAAGGACTGAAAGAAATAGGCAAAAGGAGAGAAAGGTTTGTGGGTGAGAATGAGAGACGTGGCGCAGGCTTTCTCCAGGGCAAAGCCTAATGCTAAACTTAAAGCTTTCAAGCAAGGAGGTATGATATATGTATGTATGTATTGCATCCTGGGAATTGCAGGGCCCCCAAACTTCTCTCTTCCTTTGCTGCTGGAAAATTGCTGCTGGGATAGAGATTTGTCGCCCTGGTTTTACAGGGCCTCATAAGTTGTAACACTGTAGCTGTAGTTTCCCATGCTTGTTCTGTAAACATGGTCCTTGTTTTTCTTAACTGGCTGGGATTGTTTTGCACTTGTGGAATTGTTGTTCATTCCTTTCCCTGGGGTGGAGAAAGATGATTGACCATGTCTTTGTCCTGTAAACCTTCAGGGGTGTTGACCCTTTTCACCAATCCTTGATTGTCCTTAGAAACATATAAAAATAGGTAAATAAAGAAGGGCAGGGTTTTTGGTCGGTCCTACCTGGAGATACAACTGCTGCTCTGAGACCCGCGTGTTTCTTCTGTTGCCAGCTGAACAACAGAGATTAATAACAACAGTTCCTCACATTGTGCTATACATAGCAGAGCTCAAAAATGTCTTCTACCGACACATCTGCCTGCCAGCCAGCCACATCATTTCCACCAAAACAGTGGTGACAATAAAGAGTGGATTAGCACAGCAAGGGGAAAAGATACTACGGCCTTTACCTGTGCTCCAGTCTGACCTGCTCTCTGCCACATCACTCCTGTCCCCACTCCATCCCTTGCTGCCCCGCCTCAGCATGTTGGGGTCCCACAGAGCCCAGTCTGGGGCTAGGAGTAAGGTCTGCTGCTGGTGGAGACTTCTTGCAAACATCCTGCCAGACAAGCTCAACCATGAGGTCCCTCACAGTCTGAAAAGTCTGAAAGGCAGATCTGTCCCATGGTCAGAAAATGGAAATGGATAGCCAGGAACCCATTTATGTCAAAGATCTTCACTTAGCTAGGAAGACAGGCTGAAAGACCTCAAACTACTCTCCACCATGGCTATGAAAGGCAGAGGAAATTCAATACAAAGAAAATGAAAACAATCCTAATTTTGTGCATAAAAAAAAGGGTCTGAGATCTTTATTACTCAGGATATTGGTATGATGTCAGTAGGTAGCCTTATCAAAATAAAAGCTCGGTGCCCAGTAGTAACTAAACCAGCAAAATCCAAATGTTTTTTAATTACCAATAAAGCTTGGAGAATAAAACACCAGGTAATAATTATGTTCTGTAGAAATTTGTAGTATCTGTCTACAGAATATTATGTGAAGTTCTCCTCTCCTTCCTCCACCTCAGGAGAATATAGAATTGGAGAGATCAGTGAGAAAGACAATCACACAGTTTCCAGAGGAAGAACAATTAGGTAGACTAGGAGTCTTTAGTAAATAGGAGAAATTACAACAAAGATCTATACTCTAATAAAAAGAAGAAAAACATAGGCAAAGCAATTAAGGTCTGACTGTAGGTGAGACCCAGAAGGCACTGATTAGTGTAAATGGTCCTAGAGAACTCCACATGAGCTTCCCCCTAATCCTCTGCCCATTGGCTCAGGAGCTCTATTTAGGCCCAGGGGCAGGTATTGTTTCCCCCTGCTTTGAGGGTGATGTTTCTGGGTGGAGGTTGTCTCTATACTCCTGGTAGCTTGACTGCAGTCCTGCCTTTGGTCCTGTGCTCTGGACAGACCTAGGACCTAAATGGAAGCCCTATTTTTTTGCTTCTCCTGGATGCTGGACTCGTTCATCATTTTTACCTTGTCTTTTCTGTTGGTGGACCCTGTCACCAACGTGTCTTTGCACACTCTTTGTCCTTAGCTCCAGGCTCATCTTTCTGCATGAGTCAGCCTGGTTCTTGCTGCTCACTGGCCCTGAGAAGTTGAATTAGTAGTCTGGAGGTATGTGACCACATACTTATCTGGTTCTTGGGTTTATCTATGGCTATGTGCACCTGTGAGCTGTTTTTCAGGATGCTGGCAGAGATGAATGCTTGGTGTGGATATCTTAGCAACCATTTGATCAAGAAATCTTCCATTTGGAAGCTTTCTAAGCTTTACCTCAAGTCTGTATTTAAGTAAGTTAATAGTGTACATTTTAACTTCTGTGCTTTGGGGCAGTGCATCTATCAGCTTCTTTGAGAAAGTAACTTATTAATGTAAGAACAAATCTTCTGAAGTCTTACTTTGCTTCTGACTTTGGGCTGGTGTTTGAAGTACATAGTTTTTCAAGGTGTTTATCTCTTCTCCATTTAGCTCTTCCCCTAATACTTGAGAAACATCTGACCAATGTATCCAAGCTTGGCAGACAAATAACGATTTCAGAGGCAAGTTCCTACAAGCTCTTTGTGAATTACCAAACCTAGCCAAGTGGCAGGCCAGATGAAATGGGTTTTGAATGAGGAGTATGTGGAGCAGAACTGCACAAATGAACTGTTTGCTTCTGGTCCTTCTTTGGTCTGCTTCTAAGCATGTGGAAATTCTGGTTTGGGTAACTTCACTGGAGGTGATTGTTAAGAGAAATGTCTTGTTTATTGCTTGACTAGAATAGATATAGATTAAAGTATTTTAAAAACAATAAGGTAGTAAGTTCTAATGCTTAATGTGAAGTACTTAGCTGACAGTGAATACCCATTAATTGGTTTTATAAATTTTAACTTCCTGATGTCATTTTTTGAGATGTCTCAGTCAAATTTTTTTCTGTTCATTTTACTTGCAACTTCCTGCAGAAACAGATTTTTTTTTTGCCTTCCTTGGGTACAAAGGCAGGGAGGAAGGAGTTTATCAACTTAAGCATTCTCTTCCAATGTAATAAAATGGTGGAAATGCTCCTTTTCTTGTTTTATTCAGAAGTCAAGTGTCTCTTGGGAAATAAACTCTCTCTTGAAGAGGACAATGAAATGTGATGCCCAATCCTGGGAAGACTTAGTACACCAGGATGGGTGTTGTGCACTAGGATGAACAAATCCCCCAGGCTATTGACCAGTATGGAGTAGAAAGAACAGCTATAATAATGATTGCTTGCCTCAGGATCATTAGGAGGAAAACTGTGATAATCTATGTAAGCATCTCAGTTGAGTTGTATAATCCCCTTTTTTTTGTGCTCTAAGCTGCTTTGGATATTGAACATCTATTTAGGAGTTTTCTAATATATTCTATTCTGAAAGGTCTTAAAAGATTTTTGAGCGATTGCTTTGCCTTCTTTGAACCTACAGACTGCATTTTAAAGTAGGAGTGTGAAAATGTGATGTGTGGTTTTTTAACTCCCTAAAAGTTTGCCTTATTAAAAGGATGCAGAGTTAGACATTCCCAAAAGAGCATGTGTTTTCTTGTTCTTGGGGTTTTAGAAGTTGAATTCTTGAGGGAGGGAACACTACAGTCAAGTTCATTTCCCAAGAGACCAAATGCTGCTGTATCTTATGCATTTTTCTTAAGATTTTAAAGCACCAGCTGTCTTCATTTTTCTTTTTTGCCACTTGAGCTAATGATAAGCAGTTTAACTAAAGTGATGAATAATTCACACTGTTTTTCAGAAAGCCTATAGTTATTTCATGAATTTCTGGATTTATTAATTTCATAGTTGCTTCTTCTGCTACAAGTACTAATTTAAAAGAACTACAATTAAAGTGGGACACTAGGCTAGCCTGTTGTCTTTGGAATTCAGTCAAGAAACCTGTCATCTTTCAGAACAAACTTGGGAAATAACTATTCTAAAAGATAATTCAATATGAGGTTTTCTCAATATAATACAGTGAAAGGAGATATAAATAAAAATTATTCTAAAAGAACCAGGCTTGAGTACTTCTAAAAAGTCACTTTACCACTTCAAAATAATTTCCACTTCATATATCAGAAAAAGACAACAGTGCCTCCTGCATTGATGTCAGTTTCTGAAGAGACTACAAAACACTAAGTATCCCTAGATCATCTTTTCTCAAAGACCAAGCACTGCTCAGGCTGTAGTAAACTCCATATTTTGAATACTGAAACGGAATATGAAACCTTTTAAGGATCTGGCCTGATGCCCTTGAGACATGTGGGAACTCCACTAGAGACTTCACTACAGCCAGAGCTGGCCTACAAGAATTGTTTTCTCGTCTTACGTAGCCTTACCTTTTAACCTTTCATGAGTGATTTAACATCCCTTTCTTGCAAGGAGAAAAAAAATTAGTTCCTTATTCCATAGGTGCATTGTAAAAACTGAAATTTGTCAAAGAGTTACAAGTATTAAGATGCTCTTTAACTTGACATACAATAAGGGGGCAGCTCTGCTCATGGAGTTTAAATAGGCATTTTCTGGGTTTTTCCAGAACTGTTAACTGTTGCTCAGTACTTTCTAGGAGTGCATAATTCTATCCTTGTTAGAAAGGGATTTCAAATCAAATCTCACTTTCCTCATGAGTGCACTTGGGCATGGAAAGACAGTAAGTGAGTTGCTTGAGGTTATGCAGGAAGTCTGATGGCCAAGAGCAGTTCTGACTTCAGTTTTCTGTCCCAAGATAAATAGTTTGTTCTTTCTCCACAAAAACAAGAAAGAGAGAACACTTAGATCACTGAGAAACAGGAGCAAGTCCAGGAATTTTTGCCTGCCCCTATTTTCCTAAATGTAGTAAAAGTGGATGGTGGGGTTGCATTTTTTCTGTAACATAACATTTGTAGTATAATCCTGCAAACGCTTACTGACATGAGTGGGCCACAATCCCATCATTCAAATACTGTCTATAAATCATGAGATTTGTATTTTATAGACATCACAGAATGGCCTTGGATGAAAGGAATCTTCAACATCATCTACTTCCAACAACCCCACCATGGGCAAGGACACCTTCTATTAGACTAGGATGCTCAAAGTCCTATCCAACCTGGCCTTGAACACTTCCAGGGACAGGGCATCCACAGCTTCTCTGAAAAATCTGTTCCAGTGCATCACCACCCTCACAGGGAAGAATTTCATCCTAATATCCAATCTAAACCTACTCTCTTCTAGTTTGAATCCATGGAATCCCCTGTCCTGTCACTTGTAATGGTCTTGTACGTTTTCTTCAGGTACTGGAAGGCAGAAATTAGGTCACCCCAAAGCCTTTTCTTCTCCATGCTGAACAACCCCAGTTCTCTCAGCCTTTCCACATAGGAGAGGTGTTCCATCTCTCTGATCAACTTGTTGGCCTCCCCTGGACTTGCTTCTACAGGTCCATGTCCTTCCTGTGCTGAGATCCCAGAGCTGGATGCAGCTCTCCAGGTGGGGTCAGAGCAGAGGGGCAGGATCCCCTCCCTGGCCCTGCTGCCCACGCTGCTTTGGATGCAGCCCAGGATGCATTTGTGTCTCTGGGCTGTGAGTGCACAGTGCTGGGTCATGTCCAGCCTCCCATCCACCAGCATACCCAAGTCCTTCTCCCCAGGGCTGCCCTCAGTCTGCTCATCCCCCAGCCTGTGCTGATATCAGGGGTTGCCCCAAACCAAGGTGCAGCACCTTGCACTTGGTCATGTTGAACTTCACAAGACTCTCATGGGCCTACTTAAGAGCCTGTCCAGATCCCCTTTCGATGGAATCTTGTCACTCAGGTGTGTCAATTGAAATTGTGACCAAGTGAAGACTTTGCTCTTCTTTTAGCATGTCAGGGACACCATGGATCTGAAAAAAAGGAATAGTGGCATCTAGGTTGTACAGGAGAAATTATTTGGACAAGGAACTGAAATATATTTAAATCAAGGTCTGGATTTTGTATTTGCTAGTGGTAGGACCATGGTGGTGCAGCTGGGGAGGCTGCTGCAGGACTTCCCTAGATCTCTGTTCAGCTTCTTATTTTCCCACTTTTCCTTTTAATGTGATTGCTGCTTCTCTTCAGGAGGGTCTTTTTCTTTCAAGTGAAAAAGACCTCCAGGAAATGCAGTGTGGTTACATCAGGTAAAGGGTTTCACAGGATGGGCCTCCAGCACATGAAACTTAGCTCCTGCTGAACTAAACCAGGCATGAACACCCTTATTAGCTTGGCAATTGATATGCCACTGACTGTTTATTGGTAGAAGATACGCTTTCCCCCTCTGTCTTCATTCAGGTCCAACAAGTTTTAGGTATATAATTTTTAAAATAGCCTTTGAAAACTTATGTCGACTTCATGATGATAAACTGGGCAGGAGTCATGGGCTGAGTCTGTGGGGTTTTTTTCTGATGAAATACTAGTATAATGCCTAGAGTTGAGAAGGAAGGGAAACATTTACAAGAAATCTAATTAACACCTGAAGTCTCACCAGCAGTAGTTTCTCTATCTTCCTTTCAGATAATACTTGGATAATCATATTACAATTCCACTGCTAAATGAAGCATTTGTGAAAACTGAGTCAGCTACAAATCATGATTGAGTTTAAAAATACACATAGCTTACCCCTTTTTTTTTTTTGTTTGATTTTGATTTTCTGATCAAATGATGTTCATTTGGCTTGTCCTGCCTTCTCTTCCTTGCAAATAAGGGCAAAAATTTTCCCTTAAATAAAAAAAACAGCTGATATTTTCACAGCAAGAGCTGAAATTTTAAGAAAAACTACAAATATGAACGACTGAAAAATGTGAGAGCTGGGAACACAGATGACAATGCCCATCTAAGTTCATATTTACTGATTCAAGTCTAGGATGAGAAAGCTGTGCAGATTAGTCAGCATTGATGTAGACTGCATGGTTCAGGGCAGGACTAGTCTCTCCTGGACTTCTGTGTCTGTGAAATTCCACAGAAATGTAGAAGTCTCATATCTGGGCTGAAAGAAGGCAGTATATTTTTTTCAGCTGCCTTTGAAATACATATGTAGGAATTGTGCTTGGTAGGCTTTTAAAATAGATCTTAAATCTACTTAAATGCAAGCTGCAAGAAGGTTTAGAAGCTATTTTTATAATAAGCTTTTTATTAATGTCTTATGAGCTGTCTGCCATCCAGTCACACACAGCTGTGGCACAGAGGAGAGGCTTTGAGGCTTCTGGCACTCTTGGCACACTGGCCTCTGCTGGGCTATGGGAGGTACTGTTGTCTGGATGGAAAGTTAAGCTTCAAGAAGTGATGATTCAAATGCCTCTGGTGCTTCATGTATCTAAATACTTCTGCTTCTTTTCTTTTATTTGTTCATTCAGATATTTCCTAAGTTTATACTATGTTCCACAGGCCTGGATTTTATTCTTGAAGACTTCTGTCCATCATTAGTGCCTGTTATACTTGCAGTTAAAAACTACTCTAAAATAAATTCTTGTGCATGGATAATTTATAATTATCTCAGTTTTCAGAATTAGACTCATAATTCTTAATCTTGACAGTATTTGTGAATGTTTCATTTGGAAGTACTTTGATCTTCTATTTTATTTAGATAGGCAATAATCCACACTCTTTTTCTGTGAGCCCTTTGATATCTGACTAAACTTTCTGGACTCCTTTGGAAAAAATGTACAGTTTTAATCTCTAAAGTGCAGCAAGTAACACAAATGTATTTGTTTTTCTCCCACTTTTTCCTATGAGCAACCTGGCCTCATGCCCCTAAGTAAATAGGGATGCAGTCTGCACATTTTTTCCACACCCACTGTTATGACAATTGGAAGGCTTTGGTCATTTTTTTATAAGATCTTTTTCAGTCAGTTTGATGAATCTTAATATGTTTTTTTCACAGAAGAAATAAAACCCAGAGGATGTTATCCTTGATCTTTAATTCATATCCCTTTAAAAGGAAAAAGGAACATAGTTCCTCCTCTGGAACTCAAAAGCCTTCTTTGCTGGGTAGGCTGGATGGGGAGTTACAGTGACAGACTGAGGTTTACTGCCTATGCGAGGCAGGCAGATTGCCACGTCCTGTTTGTGTGTTTGCCACAAAGATCAACAGTAGGAGATCGCCCATCTTTGACTTCAACTTTGATGATTATGCACCATATTGTTTTCCTTTGGCCAGGAATTAAGGACTAGTCTCAGGAATGCTCTTGGCTGGGAAGCAACATGTGTTAGACTGGCAAAGAAGCAGTTTTTTATGAAGTTTCTTAGCAGAATTGCCATTCTGATGGCAAAAACAAGGAAATATTCCATGTGTTGGTGGCATATGTACAGTGCACCACTCAAAAAAAAGGGTTTGAGAAGACTTCATTGTTGGGGAAGATGAAATAGGAAAGCCTTATAAATATGATTAACTGGCAAAAGATGCTGAGAATAGCAAAACTGAAATGAGGACAAGCTTTGAGATACCAAACCCCAGTTACTGAACAACTGGAAAACAATGGCATGGCCGACTGAAGGTAATCCCCCTTTTGATTAAACAATACCCTCTGCTTGCAGACAGGTCCAAGGGTCAGAGCAGACCGTACCAACTTGGCAGAGGGTCCAAAAAGCAGTTTTTAGGGTTTAAAATATAACGCCATATGGTAATACAGTAGTTCTTATAGGATGTATGCAAATGTTGTAGGATTTGTAACTTGTTTTAAATTGGTTAATGAAAATTAGACTATTCAGTAGAGAAGATGATTTATTGTATTGTAAACGGCAACCTCGGTCTCTTCACTCTCTTAGCTCTTAGCCCTGCTCTCTTCACTCTTAACTTTTAGCTCTCGCTCTTAGCCCTGCGCTCCTCACTCTGTCTTAGCTTAGCTTTTAGCTCTTCTCTCTTGCCACTTCACTGACCTCTTCTACACTCTCTCCCTCTCATGCTTACTTTCTCACTTCTCTGACCTGCTCCGGGCTGTGTCTGGCAGCCCTTGGCAGGTCCCCTGTACATACGCTCCTTTACAGTAAGCTTCATGTTTTAAGACCTAACTTCAGAGATCTCTCATCTCTTTCCCAACTGTCTGGAACTGAACCAAATCCTACACTTCATAACAAGCAGAAGGAGTAAGGAGGAACATTTCCCTAAGGCAACATCATCTTATTCCTTTTGTCCACAGTGGACAAGTGCCATGCATTGTGAGAGGGGAGTCACAAAATAATGGAGTGCATTTTAAAGCCCTGAAATGGGACCGGGCATGTGTCAGGCACAGGAAAGGTTGTGCTGCAGAAGGAATTTCATGACTGCCACCATGGTTGGTAGCTGGGACTACTGAAAATCAAAATGCACCAATCTGCAGGTACCTGGTAGGATGTGCTATGCGTACAGCTGAGCCCTGAGTCCTGCAGCTTGGGGGCCTTCTCATCCTGACTGCTTGACATTCCATGGATAATCACAGCCACAAGTCTCTCTAAAAGGTGCTTTCCCCCCATTCTCCTCTTAGGGTACGGAGAGGTACTTGTAGTAGGGAAATACAAATGAGAAGTCATGACTAATTTCTTGGATATGACACCCACTGAGAAGGAAGTTTGGGTTTCCATCCCTGCTCCCAGAGCTACTTATTTGGCACTAAAATATTAATTGACTAAAGCACAGTCCTGGCTGAGGCTAAGCACAGGTCTCCTCAAGCTCAGTGCCCTCACTGCCCTGCTGCTGGCTCCCTACTGGCCCAGGGACTGTGCTCTCCTCTGCTTGACTGGCCAGTTTTGGCCTTGGCTCCTGAGCATCTGTTGTGCTGTGTTTGACTGAGTCCTGAATGTTTTGTTTTTCCAGGATGCCTCACAGTTCCTTTACTGCCTGTAATCCAATGCTATCACTGTGGAGTTTTTGCTGTACCCTGTCACTGCAGGTAAAGCAGCATCGCAGCCAAGGTATACAAATACAGCTGCTCTGAAGTGAAGTGACTATTGTGAATCATAGCCACGATAGCAAGTTGTACTGAGATCTGGCTTTAAAGGAGATATCTATTGTGGGTGTGCATTTAAAAAAGAAATCCTTTTTTTACTTTCACTAGCCTTCTATGACCAGCTTTAACTGCAACATGTAAATAAGGCAGTAGTAAAGGAAGATGCAAGTCTTCCTTTAGTCCTTTTAGTCCTTAGTCCTAGAAGGCATCTGAAGGAATTTGGTGATAAAGAAAGTGTAGCAGTGCTGGGCCATCCTTCCACATTCCTCCTGAGCTGTGTTTCAGTTTACAGCCTGAGTTGCCAAGACCTCTTGTTGACCTGTAGGCTCCAGCTGTTCTGACTTGAATAATTTAAATTATTTATGTATGCATTATAAAGAAAACACCCGAAACTAAAACTCTGACCCCATTTAAATATTTAATTAGAAAAAAAATTACAGGTAGAAGAGAAATAACACTTAAAATGTACCACACTGAAGTGCTTTTGGGAAGGCATTACCAATATCTGGCAAGAAATAAACCTACAGAGAAGCTAGTACCACTTGCCAAACTGGTTGGTAATACTTGGTCATGTCTGCTCAGGAGTGGTTACTAATAATATTTCTTGCCAGGGTTCATAAAGAGGTTGCATGCCACAAATTGCTCAATGTGACTGTTTAAAATCTTACGTTATTTGGATGAGAGTAAATGAAAACCAAATGTTATAAATGTACTGGTGGGGCAGAGGGCTTATGTTTCTCTCCTAGAAGACAAATCCCTGGAGCTTCTGGGTTATATTTATGATTTGAAAGAGAAATATTTTATGATAAGGAAGTAATTAGCAGACTTCTTAGGTTACTCCAATCTGGATAAAGGGATGAGGACTGCAATAAATAAGTTAAAACAACTTTAAATCTGCAAATGTTCATTTACAGATTTTTTTTTCCTTTTTTTAAGGAAAAAAAAAAACCCGTTTACTATATCTCTTTATATTCTGAAAGACAACAAAGAAACTGCCCGTTTCTCAGGTCCTCAAAATTATTTACCACATGAAGACTGAGTTTTACTTGGTTTGTATTGGTATTTACTTGGTTCTGCATCTATAGGCTGCTTTCCAATAGCAAGAGCTCACATTCCCTTCAAGTGAATAAGGTGTTTCCTACTGCCTCATGACTCCAGGAAACAAACCTGTGGAAGGGCTGAAAGTCTTGAGTCATGTAAGAAATATAGGCAGCTGGGAAAGGATTGTAACTAGTAGAAGCAGTAAGGAAGAATATGACCCTGAAACTCATGTTAAAGTCACTAGGGCTTGGAAAGAAAGCCTCTCCTCCTGCTGGGGTTTGCTGCTGCCTTGGAGGAAGGAGCTCTGGCTGCAGCCTTTAACTCTAGGAAGTCATTAATTTAAGTCCTTCTCCCCTAGTGCTGCTGGTTCTCATGAAACCTGTGAAAAAATTACATCCTCAAAACTGGCTAATACTTCTTATTTTTCAGTTGGTTTGGTTTGGGTTTAATTTTCTAATTGCTGATTCAAAACTAGAAAAGTAGATAAGGCTTTCTGATAAAAACCAGAATGCTCTTTTTAACTGAAGACAATCACAAGGTCTTAAATAATGTAAGCTAAGAGCTACACTTGGTAAATCTCTGTAGAGGGCTCTTTCAGATATCCATTCTCTTAAATAAAATAGATGGTATTTCTGAATGTGCTGGTTGCTAATAATGTAACCCTTAGACTAATTCTATGTTCAGGTTTAGGTCACACAGCAAGCTTAGAGATACTGTAAGTTGGGGTACTATTTTTTTTCCCTAGCACTGAACCATTTTAGGACTTCATATATGCCCAAAGTTGAAGGGAATGCCATGCTGAAACGTCCAACACTTATTCAGGTGCTTCAGTATATCTTACATAGAAAATCAAGTTCAAGTTTTGCTACATTTTTGAAGGAGTCTTTCCAAACTGTAAGACTTGTATTAGAACAAATTGGTAACTTAATCATTTTTAGTAGCACTCCGATGAAGATTGTTCTCCTGTGGTTAATCTAACTGCTTTTTGAAGGCTGCAGAGTTGTCCTCAAGAGAACTTTAAAATGCAATTTATTTCTTTTGCTAAATTACTCCAGAGTATATGTATTAATTTCTTCTTATTGCTTAAAATGTCATTTAAAGATGTGTAAATTAGTCTTAAAATGCAGAAAATAAAACCTTGCTTATTCCAGTGAAAAAGGTAAAACTTGGTCTATTGGCCACATAGCTCAGCAAAGACAGCAGGAACAGGCATTGGCTCTGGCAGCCCCTAAATGGGAAGTTGGTGGAAGTGAAGGGATTATCCTAGGAAGGTATGGCTGTGTGCCTGCCAGGGTCTCTGGCTTCTTGACAGGAATCAGTCATCAGAGGGTGGTCACTGGATTAGATGACCCTTATCTTACCTGAGAGAGCAGGCATTGACCAGGGGACCTCTCTGAACAAACTGATGAAAGTAATGGAGACCTAAGAGCTGGTGGTGTGCTGGATATGAGGAAAGTTCAATAAGCTGAATGCAAGCTCTGGCTGCTGTTGTCACAAGAGCTTCTGCTTCTTTCTTTGACCTTTTTTTTCCAAGGACTTATCTGTGAGGCCAGAGCAGCTGTTACGCTGGCAAGGGTGTTTCTGCCATTCAAGCATGTCAAAATATAGGATGTCCTTCCAAAGGATACTGAGAAACTGGGAGATGGAAAAAGAGCAATAAGAGTGACAGAAGGGCTAGAAAGTAAGATTTATGGTGAGAGTTCTGGAACTTTGCCTCTTGGGCTTAGCAAATGTTATCAGGGACCAAAACTAGAGTTAGTGGACTCATGTTTAGCAAAAGGACTGTAAGAAATATCAGCAGTAACACTAAAGCTGCATGAATTCTGATTCTGACTACTGATACTAACCTCTTGTCAAATCTATTGGGCATCTTTAAGCCAGGGATGAAAAGACTAAACTGAAACTAGTCTGAAAGACTAAACTCTAATTTGAATAGATGGGCAACAAAGGTGTGAAGGGGCTGGAGTCAGATGAGGAGCAGCTAAGGGAGCTGGGGCTGTTTAGCCTGGAGGAAAGGAGGCTCAGGAGAGACCTCATCACTTTCTGCAAGTTCTTGAAAGCAGGTTGTAGCAAGCTGGGGGTTGGTCTCTTCTCCCAGGTAACAAGTGACAGGATGAGAGGAAATAGCCTCAAGTTGCAACAGAGAGGCTTAGATTGGATATTAGGAAAATTTTTACATGGAAAGGGTTGTAAAGCATTGGAATAGATTGCTCTAGGAAGCTGTGGAGCCAGTATCCCTGGAATTGCTCAAAAAACATGTGGATATGGTACCTGATGTGGTTTAATGGTGCTGCTGGATTGGTAGTTGGACTTGATGTTCTTAAAGGCCTTTTCTACCCTTAAGGATTCGATGAACATGAAATAATTCTGTGAAGTCCCATGGCCTGTTATGCAGAAGATGAGATGCTGCTATCTATGTAGAGGCACAGCTCTGCACATGTGGACTTGACTGACAATGTGAATAGTCCTCACCTGTTTTCATAAATTTTATTACTTCAAGCTGCCTTCAGCACTACTGATGGAAGATGAACAAGGAACTGGAACACAGAGCAGCTGAAAGCAGTCTGAAAGGATATTAGTTTTCTTGTCTGTCTGGCTTACCCACGCTGCACAGTGGCAGCAACTCAGCTTGCAGTGGAAGCAGGACCTCCTACTAAGCCCCCTTTTTGTGGTTCCTCCTATGTTATGAGGGTACACCAAAATGACACCACAGTAGAGTACAGTGGTTTGAAGGTAAACAGGCTAGGGATTATGATCAGGCATAAAAATACAGATAGTTGTAAGTATTGGACTTACCAGGATAGGAAAGAAAATGGGATAAGAGCAAGAAATCCCTACAGTGTATATAATGTAAGAAAAGTAAGCTCCCAATAATTACTGCTCAGGTATTACTCTAGAGACTTCTCTGGGAGTGGCAGGAGTGGTTAAAAAGCAAAGAAAGTGTTAGAAATCTGTAGGGAAGGAATTGTGAGAAAATCCAGCAAATGTCATGGTGTGCCCTGGGCAGATCTGCAGGTCTCACTGTTCCTCTGAGGAGACAGTTGTTGAAAAAGGTGGGGGGAAGTCTCCTCAGAATATCCTGCTACCTGATTGTTTTCATTCAAGGGATGTAAAATTTGAGAATCTTCAGTTTTCCCTCAAGCTGAAGAAAGGATGTGGTAGAGTCTTAGTCATAGATGCTTGGAGAGTCTGCAGTGAACGTCTGCTCATCAGGCTCTTCTGTTGGAGTGTGACTTCAAAAAGAAAAATACTTTTCCAGGGAGGGCATAGGGAAGTGGCAGAACTCATTAGCAGAGAATTTTGTAGAGATCAGAAGTACAGAAAGGCTAAGGAAAAATAGTAGAAGATCAGATGCAGATGTTGAACATAATGGTGTCAATGCAGATGTTTCTTAGCTCCAGAAGTCCTTTGACTCTTTACTGCCTGGGGGGCACACTAGGGAAAGGATTATTCTGTATTTGCCATGTTTATTTTAATTTTTCCCTAAGCTAGAGTCTTAAAAGGCAATTATGAGGAGGAAGAACTCTCTATACCACTCTTGCTAACTCCCGGTGAAAACAAATCTGTTGGGAGAAGTAAAAGCAGGGGAAAGGTAGTAAAATGAAGCCAGGGAGCTTTAGGTAGGGGAGGTAACATGATTATCAGGGCACAGGGAAAGCAGTGGAGGATATTTCCTTTACACCTCATGCCAAGGTATTACCTGTGTCCCTGCTGAGCATCTGCCACTGCTGCAAAAACAGGATACAGGAGGAGGTTTGACCCATTCTGACTATTCTCAGGATCTCAACAGTACAAATGTGCTCCCAGCATGCCTGGGTGATACCAGACATGTAGAACAGCTTCTACCAGGGAAGAGGCTGCAGTGGACCACTCTTCTAGAGATGCAGTAGAAAT
The DNA here is from genome assembly GCA_013400955.1 of Drymodes brunneopygia. Taxonomy (NCBI): domain Eukaryota; kingdom Metazoa; phylum Chordata; class Aves; order Passeriformes; family Petroicidae; genus Drymodes; species Drymodes brunneopygia. The sequence goes on along the minus strand of VZTZ01020811.1, from coordinate 107,894 downwards.
TATTTCAGCAAAAGGCTGAGATCCATAGAGCCTCACATTTAAATGGGATAAGTATTTCTCAAATATTTCTTCTGCTACCTCCTGAACAGTTTTGAGTTTTTTCTTTTCAAATGTCACTTACAAATGAACTAGTTCTTGAAAACTGATTTGATTTGCATTTCCTCTAATGCTATGCATGCAAATCATGCATTCACAGTCTCCATCCAAACTGAAATCCCCTTCCTTGATATCCTTTCATTTAAACAAAAAACCCCAAAAGGGTGGATCTTTGGCTAATAATGATAATTAATTGCACTAATGAATCAGTTGCAGAGCTGGTCCAAAATGGACAGAGCGTCATGGGAATTTTACATGTGATTTGTCTGGATCTCTCACTAAGGTTTCATGCCTTACCAAATTTCTCCTGGTTTTGAAATGCTTTGTTCTCTGATACTGTTGGCAGCTCCCTGTCTTTTCCTCACATGACTGTGTCAGTCTAGTCATTCCCCAAATTTGCTGCTCTAAATAGCCACTCTTCTCTAAATTTGCATTACTATTTTGATGTTTAGAATGAAGGAAGTTATTCCTAGCAAAGGAAAACGCACCTGGGAGGGTGGAGAAATAAACTTGAAGAGTTTTTGGTTTTGTAAGGAGCAATTTAAATTCTGGTTATACTGTGTTCATGCTGCAGAGAAAGAAGCTGTCTGTTCCTGCCCAAAAAAGGGACTTTTTCTATTCTGCTTGGCCTGGTGATTAAGTCCCTCTACATACTAGGAAAGGACAAAGTTTCCTGCAAAAATGATATCTGGAGCAGCCTATCCTATTACTTAGTCCCCCCTCATGACAGCAAATGTCGGACTAAATCTCTTTTCCTTTCACATGAAACAACGTCTGGCATAAAAGTTTTGGAAACCAATTGCATAAATGTCCATGAAAACCCTCTCCTTTTATTAATCAACCTCTTGTACCTAAAAGCTGAATTAGAGTTCTTGAGCTACTGAGAAAGAAGCATGGGGAAGCTCACAGCTACTGTCATTGCTATGAAAATCACAAAAAAGGTCGGTGGCTTGCATAGTTGTACTGCTCCTCCAGGAAACAATGCTTTTGGGGCTGCACATATTTAGACATGACCAGAAACGAAACCTTGTGCTCTAAAACAAAAGAAGATTGATGTAATGAGTGACAAAATGGTAGTGAAGCTAATGTGCTTATTTAACTCTGCATTTGTATGCTCATTAAACACAATGCTTAACTGCTTCTACACATTTTTAATCAGTGGTGAAATCTAGGTGTATGAATCTGTCCTAGGTTAATTAAATGTTTTGCTAAAATTCACTGGGCTGGTCTTTAGCTGCTGCAAATGTGCCATAGGTAATGTAGGGTAATGGATGCGAGAATCTGATCTAATTATCTAAACCAGACTTTTCCACCTAATCTATGTATGTGATGCCAACAAAGGAACTGCCTCATCCCACCTTTCCATGCAACTAAGTAAGTGGAATAATTTTTTTTAGTACCAGCAGTATGCTTAAAGAAATGTCTGCAAAACTTATTAGAGGCAATGGAGTAGCATTGCAAAGCTACCAGTAACATATAGTAGTACAGCTGAATGATAGGACTAAAAGTTGTCTAAAGAAGGAAATCATATGATGTATCATCAGCAAGTGATTAAGATGGTGGGTGGTTCTTTCAGATGGCTTACGTATTTTGCATTCAGCATAAGGGATCCTTTGAACTCCTCACAGAGGGCATTCAAAAACACCAATGATAGTTGAAAAGCAGTCTTGGCTCAATGTAAAATTGACAGGATATTTGAAAAAAAACCGAAAACCAACAATAAAACCACAAACCCCAAAACAATGCACGAATCCTTTTAAAATTATGTTGCAATGACAAGATATTGCTCTTCAGCTAGCTAATGCCATTCAAAAACATGAAATGTCAGTTCCGTCAGAGTCAAGATATGCCACATCTATCAAGAAGCTGTAGCAGAGTTTCTACAGGAACAGGTCAAAGGGTTAGAGCATGACACATAGCTTTTTATTGCCAGTTCAACAGAATACCTACCTAGTGTAAGTATAGACATGTCCAAGGGAGGTGCAGTGTCAATTTTAGAGACTGCACATCTTACTCATGTAGTTGACTATCAGGAGGCATAAACAGTTTCTAAAATAATTGTCTTTTCAAAGAGGGATGGGAAGCATCCTCTGTTTCTGAAAGATAGCTAGGAATGCAGAAGGGCAGGCTGCATCTTACTGCTCTGAAAACCATGTATCCTGGAGCTAATGGTGTGGCTCAAAGGTGTGATAAGAACTTGTGACTCGTTACAGCAGCTCTTGTCAAAGTAAATTACTTGTGGCTCTTTCGTGTTGGTACACCTTCTGTAGGCAGTGAGTGGGCAAAATTCACTTGAACTGCTGTAGGGAACAATAAACCTTGCAGTGTTAAGGCTGCATCCAGATTTATTCAGGCATAAACTAGAGCAGAGCCTTGAAAGCTGTTGCCTGTTCAGGTCTCTATCAATTCTTCATTTAATGCAGTAGTATGGAGGCCCTAATCCCATCTCCACCTTCAAGAGGGCTGCATATGTCTTGTTTTTATGATGATTCAGAGGGAGCCTTTCCACTGTGTAAAGGATAGTGTGGTTCCCTGTCTTGGTTTGGGACTTGTCAGTCTGGGGCAGGGCTCGTGTAGAAGCCTGGTGTCTAATGTGTCACTGCTGGGGATGAGCTGTGGCATTTCAAGAAAAGATTCTGGGATTGACAAAGATCTGAGGCTTTCAGGCTTTCTGCACTCTGAATGTGGTGGTAGAAGCTCTCCTTCTTTCTCACTGACTGAAGTAACCCAAGTCCCATTACACCCCAGGCTTTTGTTTGTACCAGTTCATTTTGAGATGGTACGGGCAAAGGGAATGAAGTTTGTCATGTTATCAAGACACTTCTGATGATGGAATAAATAGATCAGAAATGAAAGGCTGTGACTGTGGAAATATTTGGCTTCTCATTATTCCTTGCTGTAAGACTTTGAGAAGAGAGACTTTGGCTCACAAAGAGCCACTATTCTTTCCACTCTGTATCTATAGTAGTTGCTACATATAACCCAGCTACCTGTTGTCTATGGTTGTGCTGTATCCTGGAATAATGCTTTACCTTCTCATGCATCTTTATGCTGTCATAAATTATTTTTAATTGAAAATGGTTTTTAGCCTTTGAAAAATATTTCAGTACCCCCAGAAGGATGGGGAGATACTCACGTAGCATTGTTATAATACTTTTGTTGCATATTAATACAGGTGTTTTTTGTGGACTATGAAAGTGTTTGAAAAAAATAACATAAGCATACTAAAAACTACTCCCCAAATCTGAAATGCCTCAGCTTGAGGTATGGGCAAAAGTTACCTGGTGCATTCATATTAGACACTGCTGTGACTGAGCATTCTTAACAAAGTTGTGCCCCAAATATTGGACACTTATGTCTGAATGAACTCTATGCTTAAACTAGATTATATTAGAGGTCAATCCATCTGGTTAATCCTCTTCAGACGGGCTGAGATCTGTTTTACCAGTGCTCTAAACCACCTGGACAAACCAAACAGATGCAAGGTCTCTGTGATCCCAAAGGCGCCTTGCATGGTCTTGGCAGAGCTTGTGTTGCTCTGGCTTGGAGCTGGGGGGGAGCAAGGACAGGTCTGGGCAGCCCTGCTCCTCTGATGAGCATCCTGCTGCGCTTCAAGAAGGGCAAAACTGAGCAGGGGAATGGTGAATCCAAACCTCTGCTCTGTGCTCCACAGAGATTCTCTATCTGCTGTGGTTTTTCAAAGCAGCTGCTGACATTCTTGGTTGTTCAGCTTGCATATGAAGTACTGGCCATGGGGGGTCTCTCAGTGTCCCCAAACTCTGTAAGGCCAAGTATGTGGCAGACTGTACTCTCAAGTATGCTAGTCTCCTTTTAAAGGGGGAAGGATAAGATAAAAGAAAATTCTGTTGGTTTGGGATTTTTTCTATTCTTTTTTTTTTCTTTCCTTTTTACCCCTGTAAATTTAATCCCATTCTCTTCAGACATTGTCTTACATCTTTGGGAATGACAAGGAAGGAGACTAATTGAAAATTTTTAAAAAATAAACCTTGAGGGTTTTTTTTTCCTATCTGATAATCACAGAAACTACTGAAGAGTTTTAAATTGTCAGTGTAAATGAGCTGAATGCCCTATAATATAGGTTATGACAAATGTACTACAAAGTAGTCTTATGAGCCATTATTGTTACATGTCAGTACTGTGACTGGTAGAAGGAAATTACATTTCCATCAAATAAAGCAGCAGAAGGGCAAAAATATCTTGTTATGCCTTGGATAATCTAGTGAGACAGCTAATAAATACTGATGGGAGTCTGATACACATCCTTCACTAGCAGAGTTAAAGAACTTTAATTTTAAATTGATGCAAAGGGACAGTCATTAAAACTTTGAAAGGGACTTCCCTATTAATTATATCTGAAAAAGAAATGCAAACCTGAAACAGTTTTTACTAATATGTTAACCATTTCTATTGCATTTTCTAGTTCCAGCTACTGTAGTTCAATGAATATATACTGGGCTAAATCCCACTCACTTTAATTGCACTAGAAATACCACTGATGTCCAGGAAGGACTTGCTCCACTAAACTGGTAAAGGATCTGCTTCCCTTTCAGAATTTTATGGCATCTTGAATACCATGTTACAGACCAGAATTAAACAACAAATCTTTAAATTTGGAGCTGTAGAAAGAACATGCTGAAGGAAGAGGTGAAAGACACATTCTTATGTCTGCCTTTTTTGTACCTCAAAAAGAAGGGGCAATGTTTTCACCAATTTTCAGTTGTCTGACCTAAAATACTATCTGAGGAAAATTACATGTCTCTCAGAGGAATTAGAGAATTAGAATTACTTGGCTCTTGTTCCAACTTCTTTGCCAATTTTTGGCATGACCTGGGCTATTTTTTATGCCCCAGCAGAGTCACTTACAGACAGGATAGTTAAACAGCCTGAGATGCGAACCAAAATTCACACCATTGTTTGCCCTCACTTCACAGCCATCCATTATCTGAAGGGTCTGTGGGCTGGCTAGCACACTGTTTTCAATTTTTGGTGCTGCTTATCCGGTTGGAACAAATGGGTAACTTTGTTTTAAAAAAAAATTCTCACCTACCTCACGCTAAATAGCTACTGAAATACTAAAATATTACTATTACATTTTGGGGGCCTTTAGTTTATGATAACGGGTTCCAAAGTAACAATAGGAAAGTTTTGGACAGGATACAGGATACCCAGTCTGTGAATTTTGTGATAAGGAAAAGGCTAAAGACTTGAGAGAGTGTCGGGAAGGTCTAAGCGATTAGAGAATCTTACTCCTGCATCAGCACAAGTCAGACAGCATTGTGACAAAGTTTTACTTGGTTTGAAGAATGGCAGAACATGATGCTGGGGAGACAATGCTTCCTGTAGTCAGACTTGTGTGGTGTGTAGGGCTCAAGTCACCTGCCTGCATATTGCTCTAAAGCCATTCTGGCAGGAAAACACAAGCTCCTGATGTGGTTGACTGTCTTTTTGAAGTCTAACCTCCCGTCCACCTGACCAGCTGACAGGATGATAATAGCAGGTGTTCCTAAGCAACTTTTTATTCTCCCTTACCCTCAACCCTCATCCTGAAGTGGCAGTCTAATGATCAAGAGATAGAATTATTAAATTCTACAGTAGTGTTAGTAGGTTATTTCCCCATTTCTTTGTTCCTATTGAGACTTACATATCCATGTTCCCAGGAAGGTGACAAATTCTGACAGATTTTTGCTCATAACCCTCTGAGGCATATCTCCTAACTGAGGGATAGATTCATCTGAATTGCGAAAGGACGTGATTTTTCCCTTTGTTTTCCTTGTAGTAGTGTTTTTGCTCTTCCTTTTTCCCCTGAATCTGGGACACCTGTGGATATAACATAGTTGAAGAGACCTAACACTCCAAGGAGGGGAAGTTTGAAGCTCTTTCATTATTCAGTTTTTATAAAGATTGAAGTGTGGAACAGACCTCTGTAGAGAAGATGTTTTGAAGTGGCCAAGGAAAAAAAATGCTGCTTCAGAAGCAGACCAAAGGTAGTGCAAATGGCAATGGGAAGGGGATGGCAGGGCTTTCCTATGTGAGGGCATTCCCCTTCAGATAATGTAAAGAGAGGATATTGTTGCTAAGTTCACATTTTATTAAAATCAGTAATTTTAAGTATTTTCAGGAAAATCCACTGAAATGCTGTATGCTTGTAGAAATCCTGAGACTTTGGAAGTTCTTGAATTCGAGGTTTTACTTCAGGCATATTTATACTAATCTGTGACACAAATGTAAGTATGAAGGAAATTGGGACAGGTGCATAACTTCCATGGCCTTAACAAGGAGTTTTTTGTTAAGGGTGACAGAGCCCTCTGTTCTGCCATACACTTTCACTATATCACCACTCTTCAAATACTCCAATGGGTTTAAAATCCTAACTAGCTATTTGTGGGATATATTGTTTCTGACCCAGTAGACATCAGCTTGATCAAATAGCTGACTGTTGTATATCTGGACATGGTAACACAAGTAACACATGGTCAGAAAACAGGTTGGGTGTACAGCACCTGGGTTTTGCTGCAACCTGCTGTTGTAAGGCCTCTGCTCTCTATCATATGTGTGCAGCTTAATACAATTTGTTCAAAAGTTGCTCCTTGCAGAACTCAAGGCCATTTAAAATGTGATTACATCAGAGTATGGACTAACATGCATTTTTCTGTATTGGGTTTCTGGACTGGTTTTGACCATGATCTCAGCTTCTGGTTTTGGCTTTCCATTTAAATTTTATGCGTATTAGAAAGGATGATACCTTTCAGCATTAATGGACCATCCCCATTTTTCATCTGAAGTTCCAAATTATTTTGGCATTCCAGAACTCTTCTAATTTCACATTTTCATGTGGTAATTATTGCTACACTACAGCTATGACATGTTCACATGGGGCAGTCTGAATGTGTATGCTGTTTACAGGGAATGGATCTGTGGAGAGACTGCTCAGGAGGGAAATAGAGTAGGATGAAGGACTACAGCAAAGCTGTTATTTTGCTCAAATTGAGTCCCAGTGACACTCATTCAGTATTATACAACAAATGCATTTAATCACTAAGATACCAGAGGAATCTCTAGTGCATCCAGCAGTGTGTATCACTGCCGAGTCAGAGGACTCAATGACAGTAACATCCACTATGTATTTCAGTGTACTTTTATCTGTTGACAGATTGCTTCTTGACCCTACCTAAGGCTGGTATAAAAGAATGCTGGATTTCCAGGCAGTCAATAGGGTCCCTTGAGAACTTTTCTCAATGCAGCCTGAGCTGTGGCTGTTGCTGCTCCATAGCTATGACTTTCAAAGTCTAGGGAAAGACTATGAACACTGTATTCTTTTCTAAATAACCTTTCCTTGCTCACACAAATTGATTGGCTCTTGAATCAGTGACAAAAAAGATTGCCAAAACAGAAGAATTTTTTTTAACCAAAGGTTTGCTCTGAACTTTGAAGAACAATGTCCAATTCTTGTTATAACACATCATCTATTTCCAAATTTATTCTACTGTCATTGACTTTGCACAATAGCCATATCTCAAGCCATATCTCTCTTTTTACAAAGAGAGAAATGGATAGTTTAGTTCAATTTCAGTTTTCTAGAACAGTTCAAGTGCAAGAATTGTATTCACATGAAAGTAGGAAATGGCAGTGGCATCCTCTGCTGTGATCTGGAATTTGTCAGTAAATGAAATATCAAGAGAGAATTCAAGGCTACTGAAAGAGACTGAAATAGGAGCTGTAGCCATGATGTGAAATAATACAAAGAAGATCTATAATCAGGAAAATATTAATAATCAAAAAAAGTCATTATTTTTTATTTTGCTTTAACAGTGTATATTTAGACATAGTACTTCTGGCCTGGCTACTTGCATACATTAAAAAAAAAATAAGCTTTTGTAAAATAATAAATGAGCCATTGAACAATAAGCTTAGCCCAAACTTAGATATTTTCTTTACGGTCAAAGAAAGTCTTCAAATTGTTTAAATACTTCCAACTTCCCTACTTTATTACCACAAATCTTCATAATGGATTGAGTTGTGAAACAAGTCTTAAAATAATGATATAGCATAATCCAAAATGTACACCCTAACCTGAAGTAAAACTAGTGTTGAGCCATGAAAAAATTAATCTTGTTAAAGCTAGTCTTGAATCTAAATTTTTGTCACTCCATGTCTTTATTTTATGATATACTTTAAAAAACACTTTTAAGAAAGGATTAGAAAAAATGTACTTTAGAGAAAAAACTTCCAAATATCTCCTGTGGATTAATAATAAAATAGGACACTTCCTGATTAGGAAAGTATTATGAGACATAACAGACTGGGTAGTAATGACAACAATGGATTACACAGAATAGCTCTGTTTAGGAAGAACATGTACGTAAAATAATTCCTGTGTAGTAAACAGCACTTCCAAGTATTTTAGATATCTGTGGATGTATTCCAAATGACCCCTGAAAGTCTGAGTCTATCATATATTTGCTGTAAAGCTTGTCTTTTTAGAAATTCTTCAGGATTTTTTCTGAGACAGAAATTCAGCAGTGAAAAGAAAGACAAGAATCTGAAAAGAAAGACAAGAATCTGTTTTGTTTTTTTTTTTTTTTTTTTTTTAGTTATTCTGTTTAAAAATGTTTTCTTCTATGTGTTTTTAGAAGAATATGAGGAAAGCATCCTGGGTAGGTTCTTGGATTTCTTTTGCATATTCTCCATGAAACCTTACAAGAATGTCTAAAGAAAGAAGAGAATTATGGCAAGCCCCATGTACGCACAGGAGGGATGCATATCCTTGCAGAGACTGGCTTGAAGGGAAGTAAGAACACCTATGGTACAGACCAGCATATTTATACAAGCATAAATGATCTATGAAATTGCATCACTGGGTCATGAAGTGCAATGATCTGCACCGCATGTGGCATTTATCCTGTTTGCTTGATTCTTTTTGGTTATCTGCTCCTGACAATAGTCAGAAAGCAAACACACATCTAGCTGGCCTTTGGTCTGTTCCTCTCTGCCTGTATTTTCCATATGGATGATAATGACAAAGAACGGCTGAGCAGAAGTATCAACATCATGACTTAGAAGAAAGAAATCTGAAAAACCCCAAAGTTCAAAGGGAATGAATGCTCTTGTCACTGATATGCTGCTTTTTCAGAAGCAGTCATGCTTCTGGCTCCTATCTGGCAATTACACATCCAACACAACACAGCAAAATTCTCCTGTTATTTCAATTGCCTACCTCAGTGAAGTTGCGCTAGTTGTCCCCTCTGTTGAGTATAAAACTCTAGAAACTTTCAGAATGAAGACCTCTGCATCAGTGACTCTCCTGCTTGTATCCAGACCTGAAGTTTTTTAGATTTGTAGGTCTATCATTTGAAGGAGCATAAATACAACAATAAAAAACAGGGAGTGCATAGCTCAATTTCTATTCTTCACCTGTCCCTGAAGAAGTTTTATGTACTCTCTTTTCTTGTTGTCAAATACAGGCTGGACATACCTGGGATAACTCAAATCAAGGAGGTTTAAGCTAGTGAAATCAGAATTACTGAGCTAACTCAAGGGGTCTGCCTTTGGAGAACTGAGAAATTCAGTAATACTTCTTTTTCAGTTGCAAATCTGAAGCTTGTGCCTGTCACTTGTTTTCTTCAAAAATATTTGGAAATATTAGAGATCATGAAGCAATCTTTCTGTGGTATTTCATGAATTTTTACCTTAAGAATACTGTAAAATAAAAATCTTCAGTATATAATAATCTGTTTCTGTATAATGTCAACATTGATTTAATAATAAAGAATTAGACTTCAGTTTGGCTTCAGCCTGCAAATAATTTGTTATTTTCAGACCTTGAAAAGTAAAGCCTGTCACACAAAGCTAGTTACACTGGTTACTTTAATACCCTTGGATAAAAGTTAATTTCCCATGCTCTTGTGCACCTCAGTCTGTCCTGTCTGTCCAAACCCTTCCGTGATCCCTGCTACTCATAACATGCATCTGACCTGACATTCTCACAATCCTTTTTGTTTTATTGCTCAGTGACATTTCCCTGGGTAAAGCAATGTTTTCCTTTTACACCTAAGGAACAGACATAACAGGTAAACTGATTTACCCACAGCTGTATGGTAAGTTTGACAAAGCCAGGACCTGGCTCCAAGTACCTGGAGTTGCTGCATTGTCACTGGACATCAGTTGTCATCTGCTTGCATCATCTTCTACTGTATTCCAGCAATGGGTGAAGTGATCACTTTTCTTATGAGATGAAAAGTATAATGTTGTGGAAAGCAAATTCTATTACTGATTCTGGATACTGGCAAAAATCATTATGGGATTTTGCAAGGATCCTTCTTTCCCTTTCTGTACTCCTGATTGTATTTAGCTGGCTTATTTTGACTTATGTTAGGTATTGTGAGTAATATTTTGGATAAAAGCTGACAATTAGGAGGAAACACTTTTATCAAGTGATAAATGTGTGAGAGGGATAATTTGGTACACAGTTTATTATGTATAAAGCATCAGATTTATGGAACTATTGAGTGTGAAAGTTTAACTCAATTTTCCTTCCACAGCATGGAACCTTGTACTGCAGAAGCTATTTTAAAATAATACAATTTTAAACAGTATGAGTACAGTAAAACTAAAAATATCACTACGCTATTTAAAGTAGCTGTATGGAAAAAATAACTCCTGTCCTGAGGCTCTTGCATTATTATCCAGAAATGCCTGGACATCAGGCAGGGTGTCTCAGCTAGGTTTAGGGGTAAAAGGGATGTTGCATTATTAATTTTATTTTTGGTAGTGAGTTATTTTTGGAGGCAGTCATTTTCAAACAGGAATGTTGAAGCTTTCTGTATGTCAGTCAGGCTTAATACTTGATCAGCTCAGCAAAAAAAAAAAAAAGAAAAAAAGAAAAAAAAATTGCCAGTGACGTATAGTTTATCAGAACAAGTTGTGTTCCATTAGCTGCCCCAGGCTTCCCAGGAGTGGAAATTTGCACTAGCAGCCCAGAATGCACAAGCTTATAAAGTGAGGAAAACTTCTCTGGAAAATTAGTGCTCTAGGCCAATAGGATACAGCTGAAAAAATTGTTGTTGGATAAATTCTTGCCATATTAAACCACAGCTGAGAACATGTGTGCCACCTGACACCCTGGAGAGTTTTGACACAGGGCAAAGGTTAGTGAGTCCTTGAAGTCCACAAGGAATTCTGGTCTACAGAGTTATCCCAGAGAGTTCTGACTAACAGAGATGGAAACTATATGTGGTCTCTTCTTTAAATACTTCAATTTGATACACAACAGTATCCATCTGTGGCCAGATGTGTACAAGCTCTATAGAAAATCATTGGGTTATAGTGAAGCCAGATATCCTCCTTTCAGGTGCTTCCTTAGACCTGCTCTGAAGTAGAAAGCCTCAGAGATATTAATCACAGGGAAATTAAATTTTTTGTAGACATTTAAAAAAGCATTTAAAAACACTTAAATGTTACTGTTATTGTATCTCAAATATTAAAACTGAAACCAGCACATTTACTACTTGTCTGGGAAGCGCAAGAGGACTAGAATTGGTGCTTATGTAAGAATTAAGAGTCTATTCATCTGTGTATATCTCAAAAAATGTGGTCCTGAACTTTGATACTGATATTTCTTTCATAATAATTAGAGACAGATTCTGGTCTCGGTAATGAGTTATTGTGGATATATAGTAGTGTGATATATCTGATTTTAGCCCTACAGGAATAATGCTTTTTTCAACTGCAGGTTAAAATGCTTTAAAAACTGGAAGATATCAAAGGCAAAAGAACACTTCAATGAATGTACACATACTGAGGGTGTTCAGTACCTCTCACAACATTTTTCTTGCTCAATTGTGTCAATTGTCTTCTATCACTTCTGGGTCAAGCCTTCTTTTCCCACCAGATGTCATTTTCACTATGGATTCAGACCCTGCTCCTGGCACTCACTCTTGTCCATTCTGTGAAGACTCTTATGTTGGCAGGAAAATGCAAGCACTCTGTAACTTCAGTCTTATAGGAAGAATCACTGCTATGCAATTTCCTCCTTGCACGAAATGAACTGTGATGGGGGCGATGGGATGCAACACAGACCATTTATGCAACAAAATGAAGAGGGAATCCAGGGACAGGAGGACCTTGGAACAGCCCCTTTAAAATTGCACAGCACGAAAGACCACTATTTTATAACACCTGATGACTCCTCGCAGGTGTCTTGGCAGTTTATAGAGGCATTGGTGCACCACTTGTACTGATTTACAGGGCTCTGAAATCAACCCTAAGTGCTTGCCCTGTACATATGGCTCAGAGGGGACTTCAGCTGCTGCTCTGCATGACCTGTCCATAATTCTATCCCTTCTTCTTTTGTTTCAAACCGTGTATGGATAGGCTCTAGGATGTAACATGCAACTCCAACTTTCTCAATAGAACAGCGTGTAGTCATTGGCATCTGCTAACAGAGTTAAAACAGTTTTTCTAGCTTTTTACTCCTGTTAAGCTTTGCAGAGACAATACAGCTGAATTGCAAGTCTGGCGCATTTTTAACAGCACATTTGCTGAGTTCCCCAAAGAGAATAGTCTCTGCTAGTATTGTGTGAGCCAAATATCAGCCTTGCTTATCCCCTAATGCTCATTGAAAGTAGACTGGGTGAGGAGTATCTCCTAAAGTTTACCTTAGATGTGAACTGGAGCCATGAACAAGGACTTTCTCAATGCCCTGCTTCAGAGAACAGGTAGAATTAAAGAGGCTCATCATAAATACAGAAGGAAATCCCAGGTGTGACTCAAGTCACACAGAACTGCTGAGGCCTCAATTTTGCTGCTGCTTCACATGTACTCATGAGAAGATGAGATTCCTCCTGCATTTGTGTACACAGAGTAGGCCTGATGTGTCTCTCATATTGATGTATTTTTCAGTAGTATATAACATAAATGTTTATTTCATGCAGGAATGTAACTTTGCTATTTTTTTAGTCAGTAGCTGAGACAGCTAATGGTAATCACACATCTTAACATTTTTTTAGGCAAACTGTTGAAAGCAAAGGATTTAGCTGTACTTCTCACTGAGCATAAAAGCATTGCTTGTGGCGTTTTTCAGGCTGACCTTTAAGTTTAAATCTGCTGAAATGATTACTGGGGCTGATGAACATTCCTGGTATAATTAATGCAACTTAAAAGAAAAGGGAGCTATGCATGAAAACTTAAAGGACTTCTCTGCAGCAAGAATTCCTTGAATATGTATGAGTTGGTTGTAAGTAGAGACCAGAAATTGTGCGAGCACTTAAAGGCAGAGAAATGTGCTCTGTAAACCTAGTAGATGCCAAAAAGCCAGCTGGTACATCTATGTTTTGTGAACCTGGCCCTCAGTCTTCCTAGCTGAGTGCTCTCATAGTCATGTCACTTGTACTTCAAAGGCAGATGTAAGGCAAATTATGTTTATGGAGTAGTCATTTCTCAGTATCCAGCAGATACAGCGATATGGTGGCATAATTTCAAGTTTGTGAACATGATTTTAGGTGGAGTTGAGGACTAAAAGGATTTGCAATGTCTGCAGAGACCTTGGAGCTGAAATGCTGATAAAAAAGAAACATCTATAAGCAAAGCTTTCATGATGAGCTATTACTACGGTTTTTTACCCTCTTGCTGGGTCGATCCGGAGCCTGGGAGGCGATCCCCCAGGATCTCGCCGCCTGCAACCACCGCGTCCCCGAATCGCCTAACTCTCCTCAGGAGGTGGCATAAATGAGGGAATCTAAGAGATTCCGATGGAGCAGACAGCTCTCAGAGGGAAGGCTAGCGGTGGGTTCCCAGCTCGAAGACCCGAGGGAGTGGAGGAAGGACAGGAGAAGCTCTTGTGTAGGTATGCTAAGGAACATTTATTTCCAGAGCGGGAGCCCAGGGACAAGAGCCCCGAGAAGCTCCATACATCACCTTATAAACTCCAAGAACAACCAATCAGATTAGGTAGAAGGGAAGGAGTTAGGGAGGGGCAGCGGGATGGCAACCAGTTAGGTGGAGAGAGGGGAGGATTCGGGAAGGGACAACGAATTAACAACCAAGTAAAGTGGAACTTTCTAGAAAGCTACTGTTAACAGACATTACAACAAACCAATTGCAACATGGGGGTTGGTCTGACCACTTCGTGGTCTAAACCACTGATTCTTCCAGGATGGGGGTAAGCCCCCCATCTTCTGGACTGATCCACCAAGGGGATTTGTCCTGGGTAGGCTTGTAACCCAGGGCCACAACCCCTACAATGAGCTAGAAGAACAGGCAGAGTAAGGGCAAGAGCGAGGTGTGCAAGAGCAGAGCTGGAGGAGGCAGCAGGGCTCAAACAGGGGTGCAAGGTTCAAGCAGGAGAGCAGGTAGGACTTGTGGCCCGGAGCAGCAGCTAGTGCTGTAGGGCCAGCAACAGCTTGAATAAAGCCTTGTTATTCTCCTCTGCAGGTGACAAAGCCCTGGGACCTGCTGACTGCAAACTGAAAAGGGATTGATAGTACAGAAGATGAGAAAACAGCCCACATCAAGGTGCTAGGGAAGAAAGCTTTAAGCTATTATAATGTAGCTTTGTTTTTGTCTTATTGATCTCTTTTTTTGCCCATTATTAAAGTAATTTATTAAGGAAATTGATACAGTGGGGTGGGGATTCAAGCTGATGTTTTATTAGTGGCCGGTGAAGTTTAAACCTGGCATGGCTGATATCAACCAAAGGTTGTCAGAAATATTGTAGAAGGCTGTGTATAATCTCAGGACATCTGTCCTGAATGATTATGACATGTCATAGTAGGTTCTGGCTGCAATTGGAAGGGATATGCTATTTAAGTGAATATCCACTTCTTTTCCCTTCTATTAGTAGGATATATTGACAGATGAGGGAAGACACTGGTAACTGAACCCATGCCAGACTTATCTCTTCAGTATTTGCATGGGGAGGTGGATCTGACATTACAAAATGACTGAGAGTGGCTGTGAATCTGTGCTTACTATAGTTGTATTCATATAATTTTGATTTTATAGGTTTGTAAAAACAACAGAGATCTTCACCCCATATGAAATAGAGTGTGCATGCTGTTGGTTGTTTGGACTCTTGAGAAGCATTTCCTGAAAAAAAATCCCAAACCCCCCCGAAAATCTTAGAACAAAACAACTGATAGATATGAAGCACTGTGACAATCAAACAACAAGAGCAGAAAAAATGTTTAGAAGAGACATATGGCTTACCATGCTGGCCCATTTTTGGTTGATCTTTTTCCAATCCTTCTGCTCTCTCAATATAACCTCTCTCTCAGTCCCTCCTTTATTCCATAAGCCCATCTGCCTTCATCTGTTAATTCACCCCTCTGTTACTACTGAATCGTTTATCAGCCAAATGAATGTGGACGATGAGCTCTTCTATTCATTCCAACCTAGTTAAAACAGGCCTGCTACGCAGTGGTGGGTCAGTGTTGAGAAAAGCGTAAATAATTAATGATTTGTCTGGAAATCTCTGAGAGGGAGGCCAAAACAACTGAGCGTTTGGCATCTTCAAGAAAAATTTCAAGGCCAGGATGCAGGCAGGAATAATCTCATCTTCACCACCCTACTGCATACACAGTGATTTTTGGCTTAGTGTGCTTTCACAAGGTAAGAGGAATATCCCTCCTTGTCTTGGGCTTGATCCTTTTCCAGTTCATTCTGGGGGAGATCTTATGAGATATCGGAACTGATCCAGTTGGTTTAACTACTCTTCAAAGTTGAAATTTCAACTTTTTTCTCCTCCTTGGAAGGCACTGCTTGTGCTTGTGTTTTCACCTCTCTGCAGTGTACCAGTGGGAGCTGTTGGTCTGACTCCCATTCAGCTAGTGGAAAATTAACCCAGTAAACAGTGGGTACTGGAGGACCATGGGAAAGCTTCAACATGTACATGTGGGACCACCAGATCAGACATTTGGTGCAGAGCAAAACCAGAAGCATCCCCTTTCCACAAGGATTCATTCATCCCTTGTGAATGCCCACTCTCATCAAAAGAAAATCTTTTCTGGCTATACTTCTCTTCTAGCACAGTGTTAAGGCACGTATCTAAACACATTTATAGTTGCTGGTCAGTAATTTAGCAGTGCTGCCTGCGTGAAAGATAAACTTGGTGAACTTCATCAAAACTAGTCCTCTTGGAGGAATACCTTCAAAATCCACTCCTGTAACTAGAGATTTTCTCAGTTTGCCCCTTCAAAGGAAGTCTTCATTTCAGATTAAAACTAAATATATGTTAATTAAACCAAATCACTATGGTATTGACTCTCCAGGAGTCTCTTGCTCTCTTCTGGCTTAAGTGTTGTAGTTATGATATGGGGCCAACTTTTTTCATAGACAAGGAGGCAACTATTCCCCTCTTCCAGCAGGGATTCCTAAGAAGATAAGGCTTGCATATATACTCTGAGTGTCCAACTTAATGCAATCCGTGCAGTCTTTAAACTGGTTGGGACTTCTGACGCATATTAGATGAGGGAGTCTCAAATATACTGAGTTCTTTTAAGCTTTATGACAGCCAGGTAGATGAGAAGAGACTCTGATAAAGAGTATTCCCACCCCCACTTTCCTGGTATGGGAGAAAAAGCTGTAATGTAAAATCACCATTCACTGAGGGCATATCAAAGAAGTTACAGAAACACTCATCAAAATAATTTCATTGGTGGCAGAACAACTTGTGGGCTCAATCTTTGTGTCATCGAACATGCTTTATGAATTTTTTTCATTAAGTAGAGCCTTAGTTGTAAAAATAATTGGTCTCTTAGTATTATCATAGCTTTATCATTTATAAGCATTATCATAGGCTTTATACAGGAAAAATATGCAGTGTGTTTGCCCACGTAGAATAATGTTCCATAATCACTGATTCTTTTCTGTCAAGGATGCTAATATTTTACCTCCTTCTGTTTTGAAGCTGGTTATCATTTGCTCCAGAAAGAGAATCAAGGTAGAGGAAAATGAACTTAACAGGGGCAAACCTCAAACTAGTGTATATCTACATGTAAAACAATTAGGTGAAACTGCAAAAATCGGGCCATGTAAATGACTGCAGCTGAGGGACTAGAATTCTTTTGATGAAGTTGGTTAAATGCTTCAGTAATTCAGGCCCTCTGTAAAGAAACTTCTCTGTACACCCAGGATAAAACAGGGATGCAGTTAGGGCTGTTGCATAGCATGCTGTCTGCTCCTCTGAGGAAGAATGTTGATAGGTGGTGCAGTCCTGGTAGGACAGAAATTACTTTTACACCTGCCCCATATTACTCCCCAACAATTATAATCTTTGGTCATTTGTTCTAGGAGAATGTCCATCATGGCCTCCCCAAATGTTCAGATCTAGGCTGCCAGAAAGGAAGGAAGGTTACAGTGACTAAGAAAAAGTCAGCTCCTGCCCAAGAGCTGCTAAAAGAAAGCACTCTGTTAGGGCCTGAAATCGGAGCACCTACACCAGACACCTACTGCTGTGCATAAGTGTGGCATCCAGTTGAGATATGAGCAATCCCATCTGTGTAAGCCAAAATACAGTAAAAAACATTAGACAGCATCAGCCAAGTGCCTGTTTAAAGACAGTCTTTGTGTGTCAGTAACAGAGTTCTGAGTCCCAACAGAGTGAATAATCCGAAGTCAGAAGCCACAGAAGACAGGTCTGAGAATATCACGTGGACAAAATAAGCCTAGCATTGAGAAATGCTGCCCTAGATCATCTGAGTGGCAGTCTCTTTATTGGGCAAAAATTGTGTTTATTGGTAAAAGGTACTGAATACTAAGTTGCAGAAAAGAGATGTATTTACATGGCATCTAGCTCAGCTGGGGATGAATCCAGCATAAGATCTTAGGCTATGTCCAAATGTACATGTGAACTGCTAAATTACCCTATTCTGCCAAGGTGGTGGATTCCCACTTATCAGTCATCCAGTCTTTATTTATTCAAAGGCCACCCAGAGCCAGTGGCAGGATAATGGCTGTGCTCCTATATTTAACTGATTTAAGGGGCAATAAAAAGCTTAAGCAGCTTGAAGCTATTATTGGACTTCATACAGTTTTAAGGTGAGAGCATCCCTTGTCAATGATTTAGAGACTGAGCATTCCTTCTTTCAGAAAAGCTCTCATGGGGAAAGTTTGGGTCTGTTTGTACCTGGCCTTCTACAACTGCAAGGTATGAGGACACTCTGTGAGAGCCTTACTCAGTCCTACCATCAGCATGAGTCTTGAAGAGAAGGACATCAGTGGGGGTTTCTGGGTTTTTTTATTGGCTGTCATATGACAACTAGCATAGCTGTCTGTTTCTCCAGATCAACGTGCCCGACGTTTTTTAAGAGTAATAAAAATTTCCCATTTTTTCCGACTTATTTGATCAAAGCACTTATAAATAACTACCAAGTATACGATACCAAGTAGACGTTCATCTGATATATATCAGGCATGAGCCATAAGAATGAAAGACTTTGGAAATGCAATGGAATCTGTCCTGTGCCAACTCAAGAGTGTGTGTCTCGGTACCTCAGAAGTATTTGGTAGGGAAAGATACATTTGCTTCATCTTGATTTTTCCACACCCTTCCCAAGACAAATTTTTCTTGATTCCATTTCCTGCTTTTGCAGGACTATTCTCTGGCTGTCAGCAATGTGCAAAATTTCCTGCAAAACAGACATGCATCTTGGTCACTTGCTGCCGAAATCATCTTCATCTTATGATGTCTGCAGACCTGTTCTGAGGCATGAATAGGGCTTAGCTTATGTCTGAAAAGACACTAGGACTTGTCAACAAGCCTGTGGGACAGCAAGATGTGCTGTTTTGCTTAGTCTGTGGGAGGCTGGGGAGTGTATAAAAGGTAGGCATATGAAATTCGGAGGTTTGTTTATTATATAGATAAGAATCTGAACTGCCAAAGTTTAGTCTAATTTTAAAGCTCCTTATGCATTACGCAACTCTCTTCAGTAAAATGCAAAGATACAATGCAAACCACTTTATTTCCAATATGTATAATTTCATTCTTTTGAGGAACAGCAGGGCAAAATGTCCTCTTCAAAGCCTGGTTCGTTTTCTGAACCAGTTGCCACATTCATCTTCTGCTCAGTATTTGAGTGTATGTCTGCTGGAAGTGGCTATGCATTTTGCCTCTTGATCTTAATTTTGATCTCTGGTTTTACATAAATTCCAACAGGTGACAATTTTTGACTTCCTTCTCTTGTAGGAGATTCAGGATGTTCTTTTCAGTCTTAAAGGAAAGCAGGGGTAGTAGCTTGTGAAGAGGAAAGCATATGCTCTGTCCCCCTAAAGGGTTTCCTCTCCCCAGGTCCACAGCGCATGATAAGGTCTTGTGCTTCATATCTCATGGCCCTGAAATGTGTTTATGGTGGTTCCGACTCCTCGTTGCACACCCATGTTAAGCTGCCTCTAAAATTCATAATTAAGCTTGAAGTTTGAGCTGCTTGATTTAGACCATTTTTAGAACGCGTGCATTTATCAGGTTTTCCTTGTTTCGCTAACTTAATGTTTTTGATAAAATCAACATATGTGTCTACCCTTGAAGATGAGAAGCATGCCACTTTTTAGTACATGATGTAGAATTACACCAGTAACGCACAAGAGCAGAAGGAGCTGGGTAAAAGTTCTGAGGGGGCAATGAATCAAGAGTGAGAAGGCTTGGACCAGTTCTCTATTCTATTCCAGAAAATTGCTGTGTGACCTTTGGGCAAACATCACCTTTTCATTTCTCTGACTCTCTCCCTCTGTTTTTTTTTCTTTCCTATTTAGACTTTCAAAGTGCAAAGGCAAAAGCACATGCCTACTGTAGGCAGTTCGAGTGTAAATGTTGATATAAATATTTAAAACAAGGAGTCAAATATCTGTTTGGAGGCCTCCTTTAGGATTTTGTCATCGTGGCCCACTGCAGTCTATGATCAGTGGATGGCTTTGCTGGATGAGGAGAGCCAGTGTGTTTGACCGAACATCACCTGAATTTCTAAAACACCTGCAAAAGAGTGTCCTGAGATGCACATTTGTTCATGTGCCCTTCATGACCTGGTATGCTTTGGATCTGCCTTGCTCCTAGGGAAGAGCTGGAGCTGCTTTTTGATGACGGGCATCCCTTTCTTCCCACTCTCAATGCACAGGGAATTAGCTCACTTACTGGTATTGTGTGTGGGTAATTCTGACTGTTGGTATATTTCTTCTTTCACTAATGTTATAAAATACCAAGCCCTTCTCCTCCCCAAATCCAATTTGACTTTCCTTCTGAGGTTTCTGCTTATACAGGATTCTAATTGCTCCTGTTTCACCTCTTTAAGAAAGGAAACGAGACGGTCAAGTGGAAATTAGAGGCCACAATGTGTCTGAAAGTATTTTGGAGTGAATTGATTAGCAAATTAAAGTAAGTATTTCTTGCACTGTATCAAGCACAGTAAGTGTTAGATCCAAAGAAACTTGCATGAGGGGAGATTGCAAAGAAGGTTTTAGAAACAAACTTAGCTTCATTTGTGAAGTTACTGGACATGTTTGTGGCTTTTATCATCATGCTTTTGCTGTAGGATACAAATTAAGATTCAGAGGACTCTTGAAAAATTGATTTATTTTAGAAGTGGGTGGGTGTGAATCCACTCCAACAGGATGGTTTTTTAAAAGTGCTATTAAAAAACCACCTTTTATCTAGAAAAATGAGGTGGGGGGTGGGGGGTAAGTGGGCCTCTGCAGGATTGTTCTGTCTTTTCCCTCTGCCAGTTGACAAGAAGAGCTGTTCTTCAGTCCTTTAGGCCGGTGGGTGCAGACATGGCAAGTTGCTGCTGGAAGCTGTTGTTCATTGCAGTCCCAGCAGCTTGTGGTCTATTTTCGGCGAGCCAGTTTGCACGACCTGTGGGAGAAATGAGTGTAGAGCACCTCTGTCCCCATAGCGAATTGCATTTTGAAACTTGCTCTTTTCACAGCTGTGGGACTTTGTCCAGGGGTCAAAGTCATAAACCCCTGTCCAGGAGGAGAGGCTGGAGATGACGGTGGTGAAGGGTGCATATTCTCTAGGGGAAGAGACACCTGCTAGAGCAGTAGTGCCGCCCAAGCTCCCGTTCAGGTGAGCGGGGAAAAGACCTTAATGATCACCCCGGAGGCTCTAGCACTGGTGAGCAGTCGGTGTGAGGGCGGCAGCCCCGACTTCAAGGGCCAAAGAGGCGAACACGTTGATATTTTCCGCCTCCATGCCCGATATGGGGTGAACTGTGTTGTGTGCGGTGATGTCCCCTTGGGATCAGCCGAGGAGAGCCGGGATGCTGTGCGAGGGAGGATGGTGCGAGAGGAGCGAGCGGGCGGCCCGCGGGTGGGCTCCGCAGCAGGCGGCCTGGGACAGCGCCGGGCGGGCGGGAGGAGCTGAGGGGCGGGCCGNCCCTCCCTGCCTCCCTCCTTCCCTGCCGGGTGACAGGCACGTGTGGGATGTGAGACGGGCCCTCGCCGGGGGAGCATGAGCTGTGCCCAGGCCGGCATTGTCCAGGTACGAGGGGCTGCTGCCACCTGGCCCTGGCTGAGGGTGGTGGGGCGGGGGCTCCCAGCGGAGAAGTGCGAGGCGGGATGGAGCTGGTAGTGGCCTCGGCTCCGGGAAAGGCCCTTCCCGGGGCGGGCAGCCCCCGCCCGGCCGGCGAGATGCGGTGGCGGGTCGTGGGTGTGCGCTGTCACCGTGCCCGGCTGCGCGGTGCTGCCTTTGTGCCTCGGAGGTCCGTGCGGGATAGGACTCCCGGCCGTGCCCGGGAGCACTGCCCTGAGCGGGGGGCGGCGGTGTGGAGGGGTCGCTCTCTGGGCCCCGGTGGGTTACGGGCTGAGCCGTCGGCCTGTCGGCTGAATTCCACTAGCGACCAAATAGTGTAGAATTATGATGAGCGACGTGCCGGCGGGGATTGACATAATTTGGGGATGTGGATGCACGCAGGCGGTGATGAAGAGACCCATGCCGAATTTTTGGTGGTTACGTCCCTTCCTTGTAAAAGCAGAAGCCCCCAGTTTTGGTTCTTGGCTCCCTGACAATGCAGCAAAATTTAAAGCACGAACTGCCTTTTCCCCGCCGTGCTCTGTTGCCGTAAGCCAATCTTGTGACTTCATATTTTGGTTATTACCTTTTGTTATTATGTAACTGCATGTTTTTGTTAGCAATTAAATAAAATAACTTATAAGTACGTTAAGAACATTGCCCTAGCCTGTAGCATTGTCAAGTGCTGCTTTTCTCATTTTGCAGCCTGCATAGATAATGGGTTTGTACTGACACGAGCAGTACAATTCATTTTGTCCTCTCTTGCATCGTTTCCCGTGTGTTTCTCTGTAGTTGCAGAAGAAATTACTCGGCCTAGGTTTAGATTTTTGCATCCTGCTGTTTGGAGCTGCAGTAGTGTCTTTTTTTTTTTTTTTTTTTTAATGCTGCACTCAGCAGAAGTGCGTAGTGAGACTGTACAACAGTCAGTCAGGCTGTGCTCCTGTCCCCGTGTTTACCAGCACCACTGTCGTGTTCTGGTATTCTGTGGGGCATCCAGCCCTGTCTGAACAGGGCAGCAATTAGGGGCAGGGTGCTGCTGTGCCAGTGGTGCCACATAGCAGGTGGTCAGCTGTGCCTTCCTGATTAGTGCTCATGCGAGGATTGCAGTTATTACAGTAATTCATTTTAGCTTGGGGATTCATTTTGAAAATTTGGATTTTCCACTAAGAAGGGATTATCATTTCGCTGTGTAGTATGTGTGTTTTGTGAAGAAGTGGAGTATGGTATGTATCCTGACTGCTCTCTCTGCTTCCCTTCTGCACTCTGAAGTGCACACCCAGTTTGGACAACACAGGTGCAATGTTGATTTTCATGCTGGAGCCAGAAGTAGATTTAAAAGGCAGCACACGCTTAGTCAACCCACAACACTCATCCTGTCAATGCAGTTGCAGTCTAGTACAGGGGAAGAGTACATGTTCTTACAGAGGAAATGTGGTGTCTGTTTACTTGTTTATTTCAGGAAGGTGAGAAGGGAGTTAGCTCAGAACAAAGAGTGGTTGGTCAGATGGCCAGCCAGCATTTGTGAGCAGCATGTGAGTTAAGGGTGGATGGCATGTTTTGTCACTTTTGTGTTCCTATTGCTGGTGTGTTTCTGACTTAATGTGACCTGAGCTTTGGACTCCTAAACTTTTAGTATCAATCAGCTTACTCATTTGAAAATAGAGCAGGCCAGAGCATGAACTGATCCACTCAGTGACTTTATCAGGAACTATCAGTATCTGAACGTGACAGTGATTTATTTGAAAGCAGACTGTGTCCACATGCTCAGAACATCCCAAAGAATTGATCCCAAATCTATATGCTCAGTATTTTAAGTGCATTCTAATAAACAATATGGTCCTTACTGTTTTCCAATAAATAACTGGCTACGACCTGTTACTGAAGTGAATTTTTCAGTGGCTTTGTGTTTCATGTACATGGCATGTGATCTAGCATCTTTTGCCATTGTGAGATAATCCCTGTGAAGCTTTGTGGATTTTTGCACGTGCTGTGTCTGATGCTAAGTAGTGTTCATTCAAGGTACTGCTAAATCCTTCTCCTTGTCTCCTTTTGAATAGTCTTCTTACAAACAATGCAGTGACTTGGAAAAATAGTGAGAGAGAAATTTAGCTTATTAGCTGCCTTTGGAAATACTGCAAAAGATGTGGCTGTGGTATTGTGGGGAGGATTCAAGTTGTGAGAGTGATGGTGTTGAGCAGTTGGTGTTGGGCCAGGAGCTGTTCTAACAAAGAGGATAGGTTGCCTGTGTTTTAAAGCTGTTGGATCTGACTTGTGGATACAGGCATTAAGGTTGCCCCTGCAGTTTCACCTCTGAAAGATGCTTGTAAAAGTTACCCAGAAATACAGCCTCCTCACTTCCAGAGCACTTAAACATGTTGCGAAGTTCAAAAAGAAGGGCTTTTAGTAACTAAAAAAAAATTATTCCAAAATATCTTAGTTTGTGATGATAGATTTTGCCAGAGAACGTAGCTTGTCTTCACTATGACTTTTGATCTTTCTAAATATCTCTATGATCTTATGTCTTTCCCTATGTAGTGTCCTCCAAAGTTAGGGGTGCCCACAAGGCCTGGCTTCAGCTGTATAGATCATAGTCTTTCTGGGCCTCTGGATACAGGTAGAAGAACTCAAGCTTTAAATAAGTGCTCTGGCTCACTCTCCCTCCTGTTCTGTAGACGTGGTGCTTGCCAGCCTAAGCCGAAGTTACTCCTTTGTGGATACTGCCCCATACATTTCAGCTGGGTATCGATATATATGTGTGGCTTACACGAGTGGATCATGCCTGCAGCTGCCACAGCTTTCCAGCAGATACAGCCATGAACCATGATTGCACTGGGAGTCACTATCACCTCAGATGCTCCCTTGCTTCCAGTGGCACCTGTGCTGCCGGGAATGTTGCTGTAGTGTTGGCCGTTTCCCTCAGAGTGGCTTGCAGTAGCTGGAGGATGATCCTGCCCATACGGGTTTGTGTATCTGCCTATTAGCAGGAAAAGGAATTGTGACGCCCCCTGTTCTTCAGGACGTCTGTTGTTTGTTTACACTCAGCAGCTTTCTCGGTTTTGGCAATAAGGAGATGAGTCAGTTTTAGTTCTGTTTAAGGCATTTTTTACCCATTTCTCCTGTAACATTTAATGTGCTGTTGTGATTCTGCAATGGCTGAATGGCAAATACTGCAGGCATTTGGTTTAATTCCTTAGAAGTGTATTTCTGTTGGCCTTAGATATCACAACCATTAATTCTGATAAAGCTTAAAATAGACTACATCCTATGTACTTATGTATTTGTCCTAAAACACAGCAATACTTTGTTTTCTACTGGTAATCTCAGAAGGGTGGGGGCCATGCAACTCGAAAAAAATAAAAGTGCAGCCAGTAGCAAAGGGCAAGATAAGATGCCACCTAGTCTAGTTGATTTTTTCCAGCTGAGATTTGAGGCCGGCAAGATACTTAGAATTAATTAAGAAGAAATGGCAAGGTTCTTTGATGCAGGGAGCCCAGGGTCATTTTCTTTACAGTTAATGAATGGTGGCTAGGCAGCTGTATAATGGGCTTGTGAGTCAATCTTGGCCTTTGTTGATCAGCTATGTCTGGCTAGGGTATCCCATTGTTAGCTCTGAAGTAGGAAGTTTAGGTTCTTCAGGCAGGGCTCCTTAGGGGGTGCTGGGACTGTCCCTTGGCAAGATGGTGTCCTCAGTCTCAGATGTTTGTGGAAAATGGACCAGAAAGACTGGTCCAAACTACAGGCGAAATGGGCTGTTGTCCTGGGCAGCAGACTGCTGGGGGCAAGAAGGCTGGCTGTGGTCTGCTTTTGCTTTTGCAACAGGGAGGAGCTGGGTTGAAGCAGGGCAGCATCTGAGCCCGAAGCGGGGGTTCCCTGGCTGCAGTACATGTTGCAGCTCCCATTTGTCCTCCCCCTTCAGAGGTGGCAGCAACAGAAAGCTCTGTCAGCTCCTCAGGACTCTCCTCCCTGCAGCTTTCCACTTTATAATCTCACCCTGCTTTTCCATGAGTTTAAACAGTCTTAGCTTGATCCCAGCTCCTCAACCTTTTGTCCAGAACATTGCCTATAATGCAGATAAACTGTGAGATGGCTTGGGAGCTGGGGTGGAGCGATACAGCAAACCGTTTCTTTGAGATCTTAAAACAGGGGAAAACCCCGGTGTTTGTGTTTTAAATATCGAAGTCGGTGATCAGCGCCGTGTTCCCCAGGGAACTGCTCCATTGTATTGCGAAGTTCTCTGAGGACGCAGCAGTGCAGGCAGCAGCGTTCCCTTGCTGCAGAGCAGAAGGTCTGTGGGAGAGAGCGTGTGCGCAGCAGTCAGGAAGCCCATTATTGAGACCTATGCTGAGGTTTCATTTTATGCATTTAGCAAAACAGACTCGCTCGTTCACACTTTCCAGATATTTTTATGTTTCTGCAAATGCTTGTAGAATGCCAACATTTGTTTGGTTTCAAGCCCAAATTAAAATTCCCAACCAATGTCTGGAGGCAAAATCAAAAAGGCAAGTATTTCTCCCAGAATTAAAATCCATTTAAACCTGAGAGTTGTTAACCCATTAAATAGATGGAGTATAGAATATCTCCTGGACTGAATCACTTGTGTTTAAAATGGAACATGCTTTAAAAATAAATGGCTAATTGCTTCACTGTAGTCAATATGGAATTTAGAGATGACTGACAGAGTGATTTGTCATCCATCTCCATAGCAGGAGTCATCTGAGAAGTCTGTGATGTTAAAGGGATTTGTTTCTATTAGCACCTTTTGAAGTAGTTTTGTTAATGAACTCTTGAACACCAGGACTGAAATATGTCAGGTGGTATAATTAATTTTTCCATTTCATAGGAAAACATGTGCCATGTGCACCTTCAATGACCAAATCAGGTTCATCAGGTCCTGAAATGTGTGGTTCAGCAGGCCTGTTTTTTTTAAAGTAGGACCATGCTGTACTTCTGGTGCCAACAAAATGCTTTCACACATCTCCGTGTAAAACTTAGGATGGCATCCTGCAAGCTGGGAAAGATCTGATGTTGTGCTACTCACTGTATACAGAGGAGGGTTGGTTAGGAATAACTCTCTAAAGCATGTGTAAGCAGAAGAGGTGGAGCAGGAAATCATCTGCTTTTCCCAAGGGTAGAAGGAGAGCAAGAGAGTGGGGGTAAATTCTTGATGAGATGGTCAAATAAGTCATTCTTCGCTGAGTGCTGGTTGTACGTAGCAGGGATGAGTCAAGGAGCTGTTCTCGGGATCTTAGGAGTTGCCGTGACTTTCCTTTCTCCCCCAAACAAACTATCCTGTCAAAGTCTGTCTCTTTGGCAGCATGTACATTACATGTTGTACAGACTTTGCTAATCTAGGTAAGAAGCAATGAAGTTGGGGATAATCCAACTTTGCTTGTGAATGAGGCACTGTTATGAGGCACTTCCTGAACTGTTTGAACGGCAGTCCTTCTAGCTGGATAGACCAACTCAGGTGTGTGGTGCTACCTGTCTGGGCATGTAGGCACTCTTACAAGTGCTTGACAAACTACTGGGACGAATGAAATCATCTGATGTCCTGAGCTGGGCAACTCGCTGCTTTTCTTTTGAAATCTGGGCCCTTTCAAGACTGATAGTGTCATTAAAGTAGGAGATACTGTCTTATTCTAATGTCTTAAAGCAGCCTCAGGAAAATTTAAATTTAGAGTTCACATTTTAATGCAGAACATCCATCAAGTATTGGGTTATTTGTCAGTTGTCTTTAATGATGTGTTAAAAAAGCTATGTGAGAGGCCCTAGGATTTGTAATTTAAAAAAATATATACGCTTTTCTTCAATGAGGTGTGTTTCATGTGCGACTGCACGGTTGCCTTAAGAAGACAAATGAAAGACCATATTTACTCTCTGGAGCGGCATCTTGATTTAAATAGCAAAGTTTAGTTGCCACATGCTTAACCATGAAAAGTGGGGTAAGCAGATGAAATATTTAATCTCGGAGTCAGAACACGTTTCCAAGATCATGCTGTTTGAGATGCTGAAATGCCCAGTATCCATGAAGTTGTCTCCTATCCTTGGTTACAGGCCTGTGAAAGCTGTATAGAGATAAGGAGTAAGGCCTTTCCATGAACTCTTAAGTTGCCTAATTTGGCTGCTCTGTGCTCTTCAGTGGAAGCCAATGTGAGGTCAATACCATAATTCAGAAATACTACATACATATCCTGAGTCACAGGCAAGACGTGATGCTGAGATAAAGTGTTCTTGAGTTTGGTTTAAGAATGAATAATGCTCCTTCTAAAGTTATTTGGAACTTTTCTTGATGAAAGGCTTCTGGTGATTTTTCTTATAATTTTTTTTATTTACAGAACTTAATGTCATAGGGAAGCTGACTGTCTCCTGTGCCAGCATGAAGCACTGATGTTTTTTTCTCATTACCTGAGCAGCAGGCTAAAGCAGAAACAGCCATACGAGTTACTACCCAGTCCAGATGTTAAGTACTAATGAGCTGAACTGTATTTTCTCATACACTTCTTAGGCTAGAAAATTGTGTCTGTAGAGAAAGACATGGTCCTGTGTCAGAACTCCTTTCCAAGAGCGAGCACTTTAGTGGTTTATAAGAGTCAGGCTACCTATTTGCCTTTCTTTTTGTTTCCACCTCTTAGTTCCTTAAGGATTTTGATTTGCGTGTGAAGTTACCCAGATTTTATGTGAACGAAGCTCCCATTAAAGAATAAGGTTTCTCACCTGACTAAAGGCAGCAGTTCTTATGTTGGCCAGGGAACTGCGTCCTGGTGTAGAACATTACCCACTCTTGAAATTTGACTTTGCCTTACTCTTTCATGCCCCTCAGAACTGTCACTGAAAGAATCCTCTTTGCCGATTTCCGAAGACTCCCTCACTGCACGTTTTCATTCTCTTTGATAGTCTTTTCTCCCCCTTCAGCCTTCTTCCCCTGCTCAAGAACCAAATGATTGCAAAATACTGTTCTTTGCAATGCAGTTTGCTACACATTGGTCATGCAATTTTATGTTTCAGACAATTAAAACATCTTTAATAACTCAGACTAGTTCTCCATACCCAATAGCATGATGTAGTCTGAAACCTTAGGATGTGTATTTGAGTAGTTATATTAAGGCACTTAATTAAAAACATGTATCACCTAATTGTAAGTTTCTGAGTCCTTAAATATTGCTATCTTTTGTGTGGTGCAAAGAGGGTACTTGCTTATCATGAAGTGCTCAGAGCAATTTACAAATTAGATTTTACTGTTGCTGGGGAGGGAATGAAAATGTTTGG
Source organism: Drymodes brunneopygia (assembly GCA_013400955.1). Classification (NCBI taxonomy): domain Eukaryota; kingdom Metazoa; phylum Chordata; class Aves; order Passeriformes; family Petroicidae; genus Drymodes; species Drymodes brunneopygia. The sequence goes on along the minus strand of VZTZ01020811.1, from coordinate 79,021 downwards.
GATGTGGGAACAAAATCACAAGCAGAAAATGCCGCAAAACTGTAGCAATTGTGTGGTAAAGTGTTCTGGGCACCTCTCTGTGTTCAACTTGCCAACTGAGTTATTGAGATTTGTCTAGAGGTGGATCCTACAGTAGGGTGGAAGAAGACAGCATCTTCTAGAAAAGGATTTAAGGAGCAGCTGCTTAACTTGCTTGTTGGAGCCACATGGAAATATTTTTTGACACGTCAGCTGTATTGCCTTATCCATCTTGGATGATCATCAGAAGCCCAGGGAGGTTGCTGCAGGATTTCTGGAAAGGGGCAGGCTACCCTCATGCCCCCTTTCTTTTCCTTGTGTGTCTGCCTGGACCTATCTGCAAATGTGACCAAAAAGTTTGGAATAGGGGTAGTAGCTCAGGCCAGGCTCTCTGCATGGGTGTTTCAACCCTGCACCATCACCTTCTCTCAAAAAACCCCTAAAAATGTCTAAGGCTCTGGGTGGAAATTAGTAACAACTTCCTGAAAGATAGTACAGAAGGAAGTTGCTTGATTACAGCAAAAGGATGTAGGGTTGTGGGGGAGAGGTTGTATGTTTAAACTTCTTTTTGGAGTGGGAGTAGAAATGTTTCTGGTAGCGCCTCTGCTTCTGTAAAATATCTTGGGTGCCTAGTTCACATCAGAATGATTTTCTGATCGTTATAAAATGTGGATTTTGTGCATGTGTGTATAAATTATTTGTTGGGAAAATACAATTCTGAGATTTGGTTTCCAAGTTAAATATATGCCTGGTTTGACCTATTTTTTCCCAACCTAATTCTGCCTGCGCTGTGTGTGCATGCATGATGTTTCCTGCTGAGGGAGTCCCGCCGACCTTTGAGAGACGAGGCACCTTAGGAAAGCTGATGCATAAGTGCTGGTAGTGGTAGCAGGCTCAGGGTTTGCATGAGATGGGCTGTCAAGCTGGCTCAGCAAGGGGAAGATGTGGAATAGGGTGTTTGAAGAGGAGTCTGATTTAACACTGTATTATCTGTCAGCTCAGGAAGGGTCATTGTGAATAAAATGCTTGGCTGACTTGTGACCTCGCAATGGGTCTGAGAGATGGACAGGAGACCAATCTGTTTGATTGATCTAATAACTCACTGAAAACCCAGTTCATCTGCTTTAGCTACCTGGACCAAAAAGAATATAAATGCAGCATTGCTAATCCAAATAATCCTTGTGGGACCATGAGAGGGGACATCCACATCCTGAAATGAAAAGTGATAAGAGGGCCTTAAGCAAATGAAGATCTAAGCTGCGAAGTCTACATGGTGTATCGTGAGCTTACTAGCTTATATCCAGGACACTCTAGCCGTATTTTGTGCAGTGCTGCACCAAAAAGAGAGGCATGACAGATTATCTTGAGTTGGCTGCATGCAGCTGGTTTATGTGCAGTGCTCTGCTGTCCCCAGGGCTTTTATTCTCCATGTAATGACAGCAAAAGCAGTTTGCTGCATCTCTGCCCCCTCAGTGTCATTGTGCCTTGGGTTAGGTGCAGAGTTGCTTAACAGTGCTTGAAGGGGGAGGCAGGTCCTCAAAAGCAGGGACTCCAGAACTGGTGTGTTGGGTAAGGCATGGTGTTCAGAGAGGAGCTGCCCTCCCCAGGAAGGGTGTTACTATTTCTCTTGCACTTGTTTTAGATCTAGGACCTAGATCTGTGACTTTCCAGGAATGTGTCCTGACAGGTAGGGAGCTTCTCTAAGTGTGTATGAGTATAGGACATGCTTTACACCCATCTGGCCAAAGTTATGTTCTACATGGAAAATTTGAAGATTCATTGAGCCAGAGAGCAAGAGGGAGCATAATTCTGCTTTAATGGGTAGAGGGGGAGTTTGTGTACCTTTGCCAAGAGCTGGTTCCTGTGTTTTATGTGCCGAGTAGCATGTGGGTTGTCAAGACTGGTGTTTCTGCGATGCCCAGGAGCAGAGCACGAGGTTCCTGAATCCTGTTATGCTGAGAGCAGGATTGAGTAGCAGTGATACCATTTTTTACTTCAGTGCCTAAATTTTGCATAAGCACCATTCTTTTGATCTGGCCCAGAATATTGATGTTCAGTCTTAGTCCTCTGAACTGTTTTTATTCATGCTTCAGTGATGCATCCAGTGGGAATTTGCATGTTCATTTGCCTTGTTTTATGCAGTAGTTTTTTCAGTGGAATGCTGGTAGCTAATGGTGAATATGAAAGCTTTCAAATACGAATTCCCATGTAATAGGATACTGATGTAATTGAGTCAGAGCTTTGATAAGCTGCAGATCATATGTGGTAACCAGTTCTTCAAGCCTCAGAGGATCTTGGATCAGAGCCTGGAAAGTTGTTGGGCTCACCTCTAAGTTTGCATGAGAAGATGAAGGTGAGAGATTACTGAGAAATGCTTTCCAGGTGCACCACTCAGCCTAAAGGATTGTCTTTCCATAACCACTTTCCTTGATTCTCTGTTCATCGATTTTGATAGATGGTAGAGTGGGAGAGAGACTTTGTAGCTGCAGAGATCTCCGTTGGACTTCATGCCAATTGAGGATTTCTCATTAGAGGAACATAGTTAAAACTGCAGTTCATGATGAATGAATAGAAAAAGTTTGCTCCCTCTAGGAGCTTTTAAGGGTTCTTTTTTTGTTTGCTTGTTTCCCCACACACATGTTTTTTAAAGGAAGCAGGAGGTAAAAAACTTTTTCAGCCTAAGTCAGCAGGCAAATTCTGCATCTGTTGGAGGTAGCAAGTCTTCTGCGTAATGAACCATTTTTATGTAATTGCTGTGGAAAAAAAAATGTCCTGTTTTAGAGCAGAGAGGGCTGGCACTGAGAAGACTTTTTCAGAGACTGCTAACCAGTTGTGATGTTCCTCCTCTTGCTGTGGTTCACATCCCTGCAATGCTGTCCTGCCCACTTCAGGTGTGGTTCAGGAGCTTGGACCAGCCCTTGGCAGCCCTGCTGAATGCTGAGTCACAGGGAAGAGATGGCAATACAAGTAGTACTCAGATCTGTGCAGTGCTGGTGGATTATTTGCTGGAAACTAGAGACCCCCACAAATCACAAGCGAGTCATGAGTTGTTGATCAAGATTGGTGATATAATTACAAAGCTCATTTTCTGGTAGATTGCTGCTTGAGTAAAGAGCTGAATTTGTCACCATGTGAGCTATTGTGAGGATATCAAGCCTCTTAACCCCCCTCCCCCCCCAAAAAAAATTCCATATATTTTTATTTGCATATATTTTTTGGGAATATGTGTCATTTATGTGTAGACACTGCATCATCCTTGTTTTGAAGACTCCTTTCTTTGGAGTCTCTCACTCCCAGTGAAGACAGGTGACCTGGCAGAAGCAAATCCAGTACACTGTGAACATGCAGTATAATTATCTTCAAGTTGTTCTGGAGCATGCATGTGTGGGAGGAGGGGAGGCATATTAAGTAGTGAAGCTGCATGAAAATTTGCCAGTGGAACAGTTTTCTGTCAAAAAAATGCTGTTTTAAACAGAATCAAAATGTTCCTCATGAGAATGTGTTTGTACTGCAGCTGGCAACTGTTCAGAGGACCTGGAGCCCTGCAGCATTGTTTAATGATCAGATCCAGTTGGGAGAGATCAGACATGGAGGTGTGGCAAGGTGGTGGCGGTTGTTATGCTTCAGCTGTAAAGAAAACTTCAAAATGCTTCTATTTCCCACAGTGCAGAGAATGAGACTTGACCTACTCTGCCATTTCTTAATACAGCCCTTTCTTAAAAATTATCTCCCATCTCCAGTGCACATCATTAAAGCGCTGTACTATTGTATTTACTTCATAGAAGCCTGGGGCCCATCTTGCTGCTTATGCCAAGTTTGTTTAAGTCACTGATCTTGCACTAGGGATGCATTTGGCCCATGAAGTCTTAAAATAACTGTGGAAATATTCACTGTGTATTTATGTGGGACAGAGACCACACAGATTTCTCCGTTTGCAGTTTTCTAATGCTTGTGCACTGGAAAACAAAAACACATCAGTGCGGGAAACCTGTCCCCCCAAATATGCACAGTTGCTTTTTGGCTTGACAAGATCACCTTGAACAGGATCCCTGCTCCCTTTTAAAATTCAATTTTCCCAGTTTAGATTCAAATGCTATGCCAGCAAGTTTCTCTTTTTTTCCCTCCTGACCCTGCTGGGAGCAATTTTTTTCTTTCTCATTATCTCTACTTCCTTCCACCTCACAAACACCTTTTTATAGCTGTTGGAGCCTGTGTTTGGACTTTCAAATATCTGGTGCAAACATGGTGCCACTGTTTGGGCCCTCCGGGTTTCAGTGGTATTGCAACCTTCTTATTTTTGTTTGCAAAATGGCCTGCATTTTGACACAGTGGGCTGTCTTAGGGTATAGCAAAAGCAAACTCTCTCACCAGACTATTCAAAACTGGTCCTCATCAAGGAGACAAATGTCCCATTTTGGCTTCACTTCTCTTGTGGCAGTCAAACCAGTCATCAGTGCAATGGACAGAAAAACTATGGCTTCAATCAAAGTCTTAACCATTTCGTGGTGATTTGTCTTGTTCCTTCAAAGATGTTCACTCTTTGCCTTGTGGATTGCTCTGATATGTTGAAGATCATCCTCCAGCTGTTTAGTCTGGCAAAACATGAATGTGGAAAATGCATTTCTTTAGTGTGAACACTTTGCAGTGCATTTGTTTGACGGTTGAGCAGTTCCTTGTTCAGAGCATGCTGCACAGCAGCAGCAGTTTATCATCTCCTAAGTAAGATGGAGAAAGAGATAGTTAATGGATTTTTCTAATATCTTGAGATTATTTCTGATTCTGTTTAGTTAACACATTTCTTGTGCTTGTTTTCTAGCATTTGCCTTGCATCTTGTGTGTACAATTCGCTCTCAGTCTTCCCCTGGTCTGCCACCTCTTCTGCTGGATGGTGGATTGGAGGGTATCCCTGCTGTGCCAGTTGTTCCCTGGTCAAGACACTCCCATAGCAGAAGGCAGAACTAACCTTGTAGTGCTCTATTAGTTGGACAAAACTTGGAGGTGTCAAACTTTTGGTCTGTCAATGGAAGAAGCAAAATTGAATTAGGAGAAGCTTTATCACTGCGCTTAGTCTTTTTCTAGGCTGAGTATGGATAGTCAAGTATGTGGAAAAAATATTTTGAAAAGTCCGTTCCCTTTTCTTGAGGTGTTCTGCTGTCCATGGACAAAAGATGTGAATCTTTCAAAAAACCTTGTCGTGCTCTGCCACAACTACTTGGCCATTTTCAATTTATCGACCCAAAATTTTCAGATACTAAATGCTCTTCTAGCAGGAATGTGATCTCCCATAGGAATGTTATGTCAAATCTGCCATCCAATTGTCCATGTAACCTGCATTCTTCAGGCCTCACAGTTGTTTTTTTCTTTCTTAGTTAATGTTTTTTTCTTGAAGGGAATTTTCTATTTTTCAGTCTGTGCCCATTGCCTCTGGTCCTATCACTGGTCACCACTGAGAAGAGCCTTGCTCAGTCTGCCTCACTCCATCCCACCAGCTATTTATGCACATTGATAAGATCCCCTTTGAGCTTTTTCTTCTCCAGGCTAAATATTCCCAGTGCATCCTTCTGCTTCTCTAGCCACTCTTTTCTGCATGTTAGTCATTCCCGTGGGTCGGGATATGCATTTGTGTGCCTGCATGGAGAGCTGTGTCAGGGAAGTGTCCCGGGTTAGAAGTAGTTAGTTATTTTATGCTGTATGCTTTTAACCCAGAACAAGGTCTGCTTGACTGTTCTGTGAAGGCTTATGGCAATGCAAGCAAATGCCCAGCAAAGACTGGGAATAAGTGGGAGGAAGGCAAGGTGTTTTTCCTTGTGGAAGCATCAGTTTTTGCTGGCTTAAAGTGTTTGTGACAGTCGTCACCTAGGTGGACTGTGAACAGATGTGAAGGCCTAAGGGTAAAAATCGTTGGTCTAGACTTACTAAGGCAATGGAGATGGTGTTTTGCAGGGATTTTTGTCTGCTGTGAGAAAAAACATTTTTCTGTATTATTTCTTTAACCTCACCCCAACCATTTGCTGCTCAGAAGCTTTAACTGCTTGTGTTTCTGTGGATTTAGTACCTTTCAACAGAGATCTGGTCCATGAAATCTCCTCTGCTTTCCTTTGAACCTATCTATACCTCCATTCTATTTGAAAATAAATTCCACAGCTCAACTAGCTGTTGCATTAAGAATCACTTCCTTTAGGATGTTGTGAACCTGAGTCCCACTGCTTCCCCTCTCTCCCCTTCCTCCCCTCCCTCCCCTCCCCTCTCTCTTCCTCATGAGCATGTGGACCTCATATCTTCCCTCAGCTGTCTTTTATCCTTCCTTGTATCTTCTCCTAATCTTCTCTTCTGCCTTCGTCTTTGGTACCTGCATATCATCCTGCTCCTGATTTGTCACCGTTGTACTATGCACTCCTATTTTTTGGATACTCCTTTTGCATTAAATCCCAGACTAATTGTCTTCTAACTCCAAGCCCCTAATGCACAGCTTTGCATCTTTTGTTGTAGCTCTGGGTATCTTGCGTGGTCCTGTTCACTGCTATCTTATTTGGATACAATCCTGTTTCTTGTATGTGACCCCTTTCTCTCCTTCGTCTCCCCCCACCACCAATATTTTGGTCAGGGACTTAGTTGTAGTATTTGATTTTTTAAATTTTCTTTTCTTAATTAGACACTCTGTTCTCGCGTAATTGTAGAATGTAATTTTCTGTTTGTCTTTTGACAGAAATCATTGTCCATTATTTGGTTATTTTTCTCCTTTTGTATGGTAATCTTAATATCATCAGCTTTCTGCAAGTTAAAGCTCTATTGTGAGGGCATTTTTCTCCTCTGTTTCATTTTATTTGATTCCCAGGTCAATTTTTTTGTCTATTAATCTTATTTTTATCTTTGTGGATCTGCTAAAGACTGCTTATTCTTAAATACTCATTCTTGTGCCCTCTGCCTCTTCTTTTGCTAGATAATTACAATGCCTGAAGTACTTTGTTTTTGCAACAAAGTATGGCAACTCACTTAAGCTGCTTTCTCTATTCATTGAGCCAGTGGTAAGAGACTGCCTGAGTAGTTTGTTACTTTCTTCCTTCACATCTTTCCCTTTATTGCTACAAAAATGTCCATCGCAATAAAATCTGTGAACCTCTGCAACGTGTTCATCTTATCTGTATGAAGTCATAGGGGTTTGGGTGTACAGACACTGTATGATTTGTTGCTTAGTGCTATACCTAGTATTTCACAGATTTGTGTCTGATAGGGGCCATCTATGAGGCAGTTGCTTCTGACATTTCTGACATTTTTGACTTTGCCTTATTAGTCGGTGAAATATTTAAACTTTCCAAAATGCAGACAATCTCAATGAGTTCTGCCTGGGATTTTCATGCACAAGTTACTTACTGGGATCATTGTGGCTCTTAGAGGGTACTGGGGATTCCTGTTCATTTTGGTGGGTGTCCTGGGGATCTTTCTCCCCTTGCTGTATTAAATATATCTCACCTTACTTTAGCTGTCTAGAATTGAGCCCTTTTGTGCCAAGTTTCTTTGTAGTGGGAAGAGGGGCTTGGGATGAACCGTTATCTATTTTAAGATAAGTTGTAATTTCCTTTGTGTCTCTCTCAAGGAAGCCTCAATGCAAATTTAAGCAAAACAACTAGAGCTGGATGATGTAAATCTCACCTCACATCTACTATAGGGTTGTTTGTGTCAATACAAGACTGGAATTTCTGGTCAGTGTTTCTGTGGTAGCTCATATCAGTGTTTCCTTTAAGTGTATGTTGCTCACATAGTTTGTGTCTGTCTCCCTGGAGAGTTTAGTTTTGTTTTAACAGAAGGGCTGAATGTCATTATGTTCAGTGGAAGGTGTCACAAGCAGTAATGGTTGATTCATAATCACCCACACATAACTACGTAGAGCACTGTATGTCTGGAAAGTGCAAAGGGTGATCGCATATCCAGACAGTAAGTCTGTCTATACATGTAGAAAACTCAGGAGCTGGACTCCCTGCCAGTGGAGGAATTTTCAAGGCTTTTGATGTGGAGACTTTCTCCTATGAGATCAAAGTGTTTACAGGGTTCACGATTTTCAGTGTGTGCAGGTTGGAGATGTACTGCCAGAAAGCTGAGATTTTTTTTTCCTTGACCCCATGACTACAGATAATACAAACATTAGGAAAAGCCTTGGTTTTTATTAAATTCAAAAATGTGCTGATCTCACTAGAAGGCAGTTGGATTTGGGGGTCTTTCTGCCCAATTGCAAACAAACTCTACAAGTCTGGGATAGCAAGAAACTATGGATTTTGGGTTTTTTTTTATTGATTTGGGGTGTTTTTGACTTGGCTGTGCTTCACTTTTTCCTTTCTATTCTCCTAAGCCTTGTTATATGGCGTTTTAGACATTGTTTATTTAACAAACATGAATCTTACTCACTAAAAGAGAAAAATCCTGTTATCTTCTCTTCGGGTTAATCAAGGGAGAAACTTTCTGTCCCATGAAAGCAGGATGAGACTGTCTCTATCCTGAAATATTAAAAAATCAAAGGGAAATTATACTCTGTGATGATACCTCAGGGAAGATTTATTTAAGGAAATGAAATTGCATAAGAGTGACCTATTGTGGACTGCCAAAAAGCCAACGGATGAGGGAGACTTTTGTTAGCAGTGTGTGCCCATTGGTAAGAGCTTGTGTGGGGTACCAAACCTGTGAAATATGAAACACAACGAAGTATCTGAAATTGGTGTTGAATTACCTGACTGATTAAGGTCAGCACTGCAGGGGGCACATCGAGTCTGTGAAGTGGCTCCCAGGTTCTGGGAATCAGGGCTGGTCGTGGCATGTGGCCACGTGTTTGTCTCTGCTATGCCTCACTTAGACTTCATACTAATGAGTTGCTTACAGTTCAGAAGTTTCCAACCTTCACTGGCTAAAAGGTAGTGTGGCATGAGCTGTGGGGTTGTACCTGGAGCACAGTGGGTAAGTTCACTGAGGCTTCAGCAGATTTGTGTTGCTTTGATTCAATGTGGTTAATTTTTCATGCATGCTGGCCATAAGCAGTTTGGCACTGGCAAACCCTGGAGATGCAAGGGCAGTGAACTGGTTGGCGGAAGGTCAGCCGAGGAGTGGAGACATACGTGGGATGGCAGATTTTAAGGAAGCAGCGAAAGGTCTGTCTCTTGGGCCAGGTCTACTAGAGGCATGAAAAGGAAGTGGCTCACTTCTTCCCTTGGTGTGACCAGGTTTTGTAGAGCTCAGAGCTGTGCATTGGAAAGAGTGCAGCCATGTTCTGCTCTTGCCTCTACAGATGAGGATTGTCTCTGGATTCTCAGATGACGATTGAATTGGGAAACTGAAAAAAGCAAATGAACTGAGGAGGAGGAAATATAGGGAAGTCCTTTACTCCCCTAGGCAATGATTTTGAAATACATTTGACTCATGGGGTCTTGAACAAACCAGGGACTGACATTTAACAAGTAAAGGCAACAAGGATGGGTCTGATGTCTGTAATGATGTCTGTAATAACACATGTGATTTTGTAAGTCAGCAGTCATCCCTCTGCCAGGGCTGAGTAGTTTCTCCTTTGCCCTGTGCACTGTGTGAATCCCCAGAGGTCTCTCTCAGCCTGCTCTCTGGCAATTACAGAGGCATTCCCTTGCTCTCACCATTAGCGTAATGGCTTGTGAGAGCATCACTTATCCCTTTGCTCTTGAGTGACTACTGCTTCCATAATCTCTTTTGCATTAAACTAATGGATCACTTGTGTATGCAATTTTTTCCCCTTCCTCATATGGTGAGGAGAGTACCTGTCATTGCTTTTGCCCCATTTGTCATTTATTGCAGATGAAAATACAAAGAATTTGACAAGAAATTGGAGTAACTGTCATATCTTGTTGTGTCTTAATAAAAGTATGCAAAAAATAGAAAATGCCAGCTGAAAAAAGAAATACATTGCCATATTAAATTATTCCATTGCCATGTGTAATTCTTCGGTTGCAAGAAAGCAGATTCTCATCACAAGCAGTCATTTTGCCTGGCTATTATTTATTTATCAGTTAGAAGAAGTGCTGTTTAAGGTAGCTACTTGATAAAATGAAGTAGTGACCATTTCCAAGCCATACCTTATGGAAGAGGAAGAAAAATTTTGCGTGCCTCTCCCACTGTTTTTTTACTCCAAAGTAACAGCAATTTTAAAGAGCTGCTTCGTTTTCCCTGCTTTTACAACATCACACCTGTGCTGCTCTCTTAATTGTTAGGAAGTTTTTCTTTTCTCTATGTTTTTGCTAACTAGTCCCAGTTAGATGTATAAATTTATGGGTTGTGTTTTTCCAAATTTTGCTCTTTCCTGTGGCTCTTTGGACCTGCTCCAGTTGGCTCATTTGTTTCTTCAAATGCAGCACCCAGGTGAGGATGGAGTGCTGCAGCTGAAGTTTTGCTGGTGCTCAGTAGAGTGGAAGGACAAGTCCATGTGTTCTGTGGGGCACAGTCATGTCTATCTGCTCTAGCCTGTTTGTTTGCCTTGTGATCAATAGCTTGACTCTGACTCCTGTTCAGATTGTCATCCTCTCTTACCAGTGGATTCTCTCTGAGTACTCTTACCTGGTGTGCTAGTTTTGGCTGGGGTGGAGTGAATTTTCTTCACAATAGCTGGCATGGGGGCTGTATTTTGAATTTGTGCTGAAAACAGTGGTGATAATGCAGAGATGTTTCAGTCAGTGCTGGGCAGGGCCTTTTCTGCTCCTTGTACCACCCTGCCCATGAGGATGCTGGATGTGCACAAAGAGTTGGGAAGGGACACAGCCAGGACCCCAGCTGAGCACAGGATTATCCCATACTATATGGCACCATGCTCAGCATGTAAAGTTGGGGAAAGAAGAAAGAAGGGGTGGACTTTGAGTCATGTCATTTGTCTTCCCAAGTAACTCTTCTGCCTGGTGGGGTGGGCCCTGCTCTCCTGGAGATGGTGGAACACCAGCATGCCCATGGGAAACAGTGAATTAATTTCTTTGCTCTGCTTGTGAGTACAGCTTCTTCTTTCTCTGTTAAACTTGTCTTTGTTTCAACCCATGAGTTTTCTAGCTTTTACTCTTCTGATTCTCTCCCTGATCCCACTGAGTGGAGAGTGACTGAGTGGCTGCAGTTGCCAGCTGGGGCTAAATTGCAACACTTGTCTCCAAGTTCTCCTTACTCTATTTATGCAGTGTGTACAGCTGTGTTTCTTTTGTGGTTTTTCCAATTTTTCCACTTTGCCCCAATAATACTGGATTTGAATCCTGTCCTTCACATTTCTGGTCTTTCTTTGTACCATTTGGTCCACTAATTTAATAAGCTGACTCTTGTCATCCAGTTAGAGATGTAGCAGGACTAGCCTATGGAATTCATCCAAGTCTGTGCCAGTCATGTAAAACCAGTGATAACTACTGGATCCAGCCTGAATGAACTTTATCTAGATCATGTTTTTCAAACTTTCTTGAAAAAATATTTTAACAATAATTTTTTAAAAATGTGAAAGTATATAAAAAACTTCAAATACCGTCAAGGGATAAAGTATTTGTGCTTTTTCATGAGCCACAAAAACTGTTACTTTGCTGCAGAAGAAAATTAAATTAGTTTGAGGTGTTTTTTTCTTGATGAATCTGTTTCTTGTTATTTCCTGTAACCAGTATCTTGATGCTGTTTTTGGATTTGTCCCACTCCAAGAGCTCTTGGAGTACTCTTATCAGAGTAAATGCCTGCAAGAGGGATTGTAGTCCTTCTTTGCCTGGACTTTGCAGTCTCTGAGGCAGGCTGCATAAATTCAATGTCAAGGGAATAAAAAAAATCAGTTGTGCTGTTTTCTTTTTCCTCTTCCTGGGGACTATTGCAAGATCCAGAAAGTTAATAAACTGGCCAGGTGCAGAGTGTGCCAGCTGGTCCTGGGATCTGTGCAGCAGTTGCCAGCTAGAATGAGTATTTGGTACCTGGAATATTTTCTATGTTATTTAGATGGTACTCAAGTAGAAGAAACACTCCATATGAACAGAATCTCCTTTTCCCCTGATACCTTATGCATTTGTAGCCAAATAACAGAATCACTGGAGGTCATCTATTCCAACCTTTCTGCCTAGGCATGGTCCCTTACAGCATGTTACTCCGGATTGTGTCCAGACAGCTTTTGGGTGTCTTCAGGGAAGGAGACTCCGCAACCTCTCTGGGCAACCTGTTTCAGTGCTCAGTCACTCACACAGTGAAGTTCTTACTCGTGTTCAGCTGAAATTTCCTGTGCATCAATTTCTGCCTGTTGTCTCTTGTACTGTTGCTTGGCCAGAAGTGTCTGGCCCCATTCTCTCGGCACTCTACCTTCAGATGCTTACAGACTTCTTAAGGTCCCCTCTCAGTTCTCTCTTCTCAAGGCTGAACAAGCTCAGCTTCCTCAACCTGTCCTTAAAAGTGAAGGAGCCTTTCCTCAAATGCATGAGATACAAAGAAAGTGGGGTCCCATGTATAGCATAAACTTTAATTGGTTCATGATATGATTAAAATGAAATCACTATAGGTTTATTGTCTGTTTTTTCCCATATTGTGTGTATGGGGAAAAATCTTTGGGGATGAGAAGTCTAGAATGTTTTCTAGGTTACTGTTTATAGTGAGAAAGTAGATGTGTGAGAAAGAAACAGGATTTAAGCTGTAGCATCTCAATGAATCAGGTTGCTTAGTACAGATGTTTTGCAGGGCTTCAGCCTGTCCCAGTCAAGGTGGATGTTAGATCTCAGCTGTTTTCAGAGAGCAGGAGTAGTGTAAGATATTAATCCATTTTTCAAGGTGTATTTTAAAATACTTTTTGTGGGCTCAATCTATGAACATTAAAATTTATTCTCATCTAAAACATACTTTCTTTACTGAATCTTATTCAATCTAGAAGACACATTATTTACTAAAAGTTATTTTATCACTGTGTAGTTGTGGAAGGCTTCTACCAGTCCTCCTTGTTTTATACAGTGCAACTTCGCTGCCATATTCAGTTTGTTTCTTGCCGGCACTCTGAAAATAGCGTTACATGTCTCACAACTTGGTTTGTCAGATATAGGGCAGGTTTTCTGCCTGTATGCTAACACTAAGTATAGAAGTGTTGATTAAATACCTAGTTTTGTGAAAAGCATGTTGAAATACCTTTTGTATGTAAGAAAAGATGTGATCCTTTTCAGATTTTAGAGGAGGGTGTCCTTTGCGGAGTTATAGCAGGATGAGCTTCAGGCATTTTGATATCTGTAATGTTTTTCTCAGACAAATCCTTTAGACTGATGGATCTGCAAAGTTTTCCTTGCTGTAAAACTTTTATCAAGAGTTTTGGTTTTTTTAGATTTTTTCCTGGAGTCCATCAGCTTGGGTAAGAAGACATGTTTGTTCATGTTTTTAGTGCTTATTTCCCCTTCTTTCACAGAAAATGACTGGTTGAATTTTAAATTTGTAGTCTTAGTTTGTACTCAAAATGCATTCATAGAATACCAAAATCATTTTGCTCATGTGTTACAAAATCTGTAAGTCTCAGTGCTTGGTGCAGAGCCATCAAGTGTGGAGAATTGTTATAATTTGGAGATGCAATATATCTTGCATAAAACATAATAGATATTTTATTTGACAAGATCTAGTATTAATTCACGAAGGCATCACTCTTCATGACGGGTCTTTGAACATTAATTTTATGTTTCCTTATTCTGAGATTTTATTATCAGTAATTCAAGTAGTTTCATGAACCAGGCAAACTTACTTTGTCCTTGATCTGGTAAAGATTTAGAGCTAGCTTTAATTTTAAAGCAGGATGACTGTGCACACTGATTAGAGAAACTCTGTTTGAAATTTGCTTGAATGGGCTAAAGCACAGTTTGTGTCAATTGAGTTTTGCTCAAGGAGCCTGAATACTTAGGATTTGGCTACTGGGAGAATTTAAGATACCTCATTACCCTAAAGTAATTTACTGGTGACTTTCAGTTATAACTTCTCCTTCTTTTCATTTAAAGAATATAGGGAAAATAAGAATTGGAGTTTTCAAGTGTAGGGAAATGAATACAAGATTTTGTATCTACCATTCACTTTAAAAAGACATCTAGATGATTTTATTAGTTATTTTCTTTAGAATGAACTTCGGTTACTTAATCTCTTCTAGGTCTTAATGTGACCATGTATGTATGTCATGAATCACTGATTAATTTATCTTATTAAACACATGCAATTTATGCAGCTTTTGCAGTGACTAGTTTTTCCTTCCTTCTGTGCTTCTTGAAATTACTTGACTTGGAAAAATTCTTGAGCAAGGTTTTTTGGTATCTAGATAGGTTAAAAATGAATCCAGGATTTTGCAGATATGTTGTTCAACAGTTTGAAGTCGTGAACTATGTGGGTTCTGAGAACATTGTTAAAAGAAGTGGTATCTTGGAAAGCATTATGTGCATTATTAGTTAATGATGATGGTTTAAAAGTGACCTTGATTTTTGTCGCTTCTCTTGTTAGGTTTGCTAATATTTCAAAACATTTGGTTTTCCAAGAAAAGATTTCTCCTCCTTGCCTTCTCTTCCTCTTTTCTTGAGTCACTCGATGTGGATGTGAAGCTGGATTTGACATGATCTCCATGGCAGCACACATTAGTTTCCATGGCAACACATTTCACAAACAGCTCTACAACTTTACTACAGTGTCAAACAAAAGGAGAAGCCCGACTGTTGGAGCAGGCTGTGATCAAGGTTAAAATTAAAAAGAGGGGGAAGGGAGGAAACACTGGAAGAGGTTGGGTGAGATAATGACTTCCTCCAATTTGTCCTTTTAAAGCTTTTGCTCCAGGGTAAGCACATCATTTAAAGTAGCTCCCTAAATTCTCCAGTCTATAATTACCGTGCTATCCGTTGCATTCCTGCACATAAGTAAGTGATGAGCTGTCACAAGTCTTTTGTCCCAAGATACTTCTTTAGCCTGGTTTCAGAAAGAAATGAGGCTTACAGATTAACAATCCTCTGATCCAGTTGTCTCCTTGTCTCTCTCATAGCTTTTGCCCCCATTGATCAGATTATTTGAATCTGACAGAGGGGTCAAAGTTGAGGAGGTAATTAAGTTCCTCTAGGTGTTGTGAAAAGCTGCTCCCTGTTCACTCCCTGGAAGGAGGCTCTGTGCACTGAGAATTGGAGAATTACAGGCATCTAAGCTAGATGGATATAATAAACAATGTATAAAGATTCTTTCGATGGTCTGAAGTCAGGAACATGTTTAAGCACACATTTAGTGTCTCTTTTTTCCATGAGATGCTTTTCTAAACTTCAGAGATAGGACACTATGAGAGGCTGATTCTCTTAGAAACAGTTAAGGTCACTTTTCTTTCAAGGTAACAGAACTGGAAAGGCACAAGGGAAAATATGGAAGGACTGCAAGGTGTGAAGCACCTTACAGTTTTACTTTTATTTCAGACTGAATGTAATCCATTCTTCAGGTTTGCACAATGCAGGCAATAGATTTGTTGCACTGTGGTTGTGTCAGGAGCCTAAACTACTGCTGGCAACCAAATGTGAAAATAGAAGCTTGAGTTAGGTGTCAGACAACTTGTATTAAAAGGGTTTGGGAGTGTGGGCAAGGATAGATCAGTATACTCAGGGTTCTGCTCCATTGTTTGGGCTCTGCATATCTCCCATTTCTAGAAGATGCAGTTCCACATGCATGGGAGAGATTGCATTTATGTCATTGGAAAGGTGGTGGTGTTTTAGTAGAATCTATTTCTCAGCTGTGTTAGAGATGCTTTTTTAAAAAATGGAAAGAATGCAAAAGTAGCTTAAAGATTTATATTGATCTTGGTTTAGAAATTCAAGGGTACCACATTATTCTTGTCACTTCAGAGTGGTTACCATCAAACTTAGTACGGTGTGCTATCATGCACGTGAGCTTTTATGGGAAGATGGGCTTTTATTTTCTAGTTTTAAATTTAAAAATATTATAGAGGTAGCTATAGAGGGCTAAATGCAGGAGGGACTTCATATGTATGAAAGATATCTTTTGATTAAAATAAATACACATAACCCACACTAGTATTGCTGCAGGTGATGGTGTGGCAAGTGGAAGGCACCGTTAGTCTGGGGAGCTGCCAGGGTACAGGCAGATTCTGGAGACAGGCCAGGGACATTGCCCTGCTTGAGGAATAGGATCCAGCTCCACTGAATCCTGGAAGGCTGGATCTTTTAATACATCGCTGTTCAAAGTTGACTTACCCACTGCAGACCTCTGCTTACCAAACAAAATATTCAAGTGTTTTTCTTTCAGAAGGAAAAGAAAACAGTTGTCTCATACAATTGTTTTTTTTCTGCTGACTCTTGTAAATTATCCTGGTGGAAATAGTCTGTTGAACCGAGTTGAATGAAATGGTCAAAGATGTGCATAGTGATGACTTATTGACTACTTTGCCATTTTCACTGACTACTATTGTTTTAAAAAGTGACTGGAGAATTTTTAAAGGATCCTGGTTTCCATAAATCTCCTCAGAAGCTAGTTCTTAGGGGCCTTTGTGTTTTGAATGTTTTAGTCCTTTGAAGCTTCTGGTGAAATAAAAATGCATGCAAAGATTACCCATATTAAAAGGCTTGCTTACAGCAGTGTTAGCTGTATAACCAACCTGTGCTATTCTTCTGTTTTGATTAAAAATAAAAGTAATGCTTGTGATAAATTACTAACCTTCCAATGTACCAATATCAATTTTTTTTTTTCTGTAGCTCATGTGCCATCTCAAAACATTTGGGACTGTTGATTGGAAGATTCAGACAATCTTATTTAACAACCTTTTGTGGTGTTAGACATCCCAGGAGGCTTAGTCCTTTCCACACTGAACCCAGACAATCCATTTTCGGTTGATTCCTTCTTAGTTTTCAGCCTCCTTCCTGTCCTTAGGATTTGCCACACCCAGTCAGTGGTCCTCAAGTTGAATTAGATGTGCAGTGGTGGTCAAGGCCATCCATCCATCTAAAGAGTCTTAGCTGCTTTCCTGTTCCAGTGAAGAGCAGCTTCTCCAGCTGTGTCTTCCATGCTTTTAAGCCCCTATTCAAAGACCTCTGATGCAGGCAAGGTTCAGTGAGGCAGGACAACCTAGACTCACATCTGGTGTTTTTGGTATGTTTGACCAGGAGAGGATGGATTTTGAATGTTTGCCAGTATTGTGATTTCAATAGCTACTTCCAATACCTTTCTGTAAACTGTGGTAATGTGCTTCTTTCCTTCGGTTTTCTTTAGTGTTAAAATTGCAATCTGGGCTTACTGCTGAAAGAACTACCAACATATCCATCTGAATGAAAACTGTGAGTCTTGTTCCATGGGTTATAAAAATAAACTTGTTTCATTGAGCTTTCATGTATCAAGAGATTTGCAAATGTAAAAATGCAATATAAAGGGAATGGATTTTGAATAATTCCTTAATCTGGTTTTCAGTGGTCAGGATGTTCAGCTGCACTTTTTGTCATCCCCCTAATCACTTTCATATTAAAGATTAATTGCATATCATAGAGAATCCTTGATTAAGCCAATGAAAAGTGAGAGCATAGATCTGTTCATTAGAAGGAGCATGAGGAATAATAATGAGCAACTGCCAGGCTTCCTTGTCTGCCTTACAATAGACACATAGAGGATGTGATGCTCCATTTGCTGTTATTAAACAAAAATAATTTGCAATTTTACCAAGAAGCTTCCTTATAAATAAAACAGAATAAATTACTCTGCTCCATACACCTTCTGGGGTGTAAATTTAACAGGAAAAGGAGTTAATATTTTCTAAGCATGTTTTGCCTCTTCCTCTAGGAGAATCCAACAAGGTGATTTATGAAGGTGTTTTTATTTTAAACTTTGTCATTTTGACTAGGACTTTCTCTTTAGCTACATGCCTCTTTGCAGTGGGTTGTTTGGGTTTTTTTTGTCCTGATTTCTGGGATACTGTGTGTGATGCATATTCCACATCGGGAAAGCTGCAGAACTTGCTTCCCATTGCGCAAGAACATAAATGTGTGTGTATGACTTTACCCCCAAGTGAACAAGTATGTTACTTGAGAGTTGTCTCCGCTGGCCTTTGTAGATAAGGAATGTCAAAAGAATAGGATGTAACAAGGGCAGTGTCAGGACATATGGCAACAGTGTGGACTATACATGCCAACATTAAATTCAAGTCACTCTGTAATACCAAATGAAAAAGTTTGAGAATGAGACTTGTGAGACAAAATGGTCATCCAAGACACACCTTAGTTTATAACAGGTGCTAGTACTGCAGCTGTTAAGATTCCCATTGAGGAGCCACTTGTGGGTTGTTTGTTTTTTTTTTTTTTTACTTGGAGGCAATGATTTCTTTCCCCTAGTATACTGAATGAATTTGTCCTGAACCTGTGAGCAAGCGTCAAGTGGCTGCAGTGATACATAGTATTGTTCATCACCTGTAGCAGTGATTCTGAAACTTCTTGGAAATAGATGACTGTTAAACTTGAATTTCTCATGGACCATTTTCGATTCTTCTCAGATTTTTAGGAGAAAACTTCATTAGACCATGAGTGAATTAAGTCAGTCTCGTCCTCCTGCTGCCAGTCACTGTAGAATTGTATTTTGGGGACCACTAGCAAAGTGTCATCCTAATCTTGAGTGAACCATAAAATAAAAGACCTCTGGGTTGGCTTTTCTATTCCAAAGGATTTGGTTTTTTCCTGCCTAAGGCATAGAGTTTCAACAGGTAGAACAGAAATGTCTGATGCTGGAAAGACAGCTGAATTACTCCTCCTTCAAAGGCCTATTCAATCAAGTCACTGTAGCATGGGAAGTCTTGTCCCGAGATTCATCTGGTGCCAATTCTGCACATCTTCCCAAGTATAATCCCCAGACCCAGTTGTTTTGTGTATGTTGTAAGCAAGATAACTAGTTATGTGTCAGAATATATGATGGTGTTCAGGTGCTAAGAAAAATTCCCAGAGTTAGGAATACATTACTTATACATTAGGTAGGCAGCAAAGCTGAATTTCTGATTGAGAAGATAAATTACCCCTAGGGAATAAGTAGCAACTGCCAAGGCAATTCCAGACCTCTGGAACAGAGGTGTTTCATGATTCAAGAGGGATGTGATCATTGGTGATGAGACAATGCACTCTTTTCCATTGGTTCTCCAACAACAATTAGGATAAACTGGTTATTGAGTAATCTATCTCAATTTACCTTATTTTTCTGTCATTGAACCTTATAGTTCAAAAAGGCAGGAAAGAGAAGCAGAAAAATAGAAGTGTTAAAAAGGTATCTGAGTTGTTACACCAAAGGGAATAGCTAACCTATTTAACTTGAATTTCTCATGAAGCCTTATATTCTCATGAAGGCAGCATATTCTAATTTCCTTCATCTTCCATAATGTGCATACTATATCGGAAAACATTATGGAAAATAAACCTCAGTCTTGGTAAAAACTTAAATACAGATGTTGGCAATAATAAATTTTCCAATTTAATTTATCTCTACTGAAACCAAATTGAATTGTGTGTATGGCACAGGACAAGTTGGCACAGGCCTTATTTGTGTGTGTATATTTAACTGAACTGAGTGGTTTTACGTTTAGATTTTTGTGATATAGATCAAAGGGATCCCTTGAATTTGAAAGTTTGCTTCCTTGTTTTATTCTGGAACAGTGATGGGTCCCAAAACACATTGGATTTACTTCATTGGCTTTCTGAAGATTTCTAAAACAGGTGCTGTGATTGTCACTTCACAAATTTTTTACCAATATACCCTTAAAGGTATAGTTGGTTTTAACCAATGATGGAATCTATTAAACAGTAATACTATATAGAGAAGGTTTTAAAAGTATGGAAAAATTCAGTGTTGAGAGATGAGAGGAGGATGTGGTTTGAGTGACAGCAAGGGAATTCAGTTGGTGATGAAAGTTTTGTACACTGTATTGTCACAGCAGGGACTGGTTTGTGGAGATACAAGAACCAGGTTGTATGTGACTCTTCCAGATGCTGTTGGCAGTGTGATCACAGTGGCATACTTGGTGCCTGTCCTGAGGAATGGCACATGCTCAGGTGGTGAACCTATTCAAAATTCTGTCTTCCACAGCAGATACAGGTCTGGTGATACAGAGCAATGAAAAGTATGCCCTTCAGTCTTGTAGCTGGGGGTGATGGTGTATTTCATTTATATCCTACTACTGTGGGGTTTTGGGTGGGCTCTATGCCCTAAGTTAACTAAAAGTATAACGAAAAACCTCAAGTAACTAAACCCCTGCAGCCAATCCTGAACACTGGTACATCAGTGTAAAAGGAGTTAATGGTGCAGGAGCTTGCTTGGGTGTTGCAGGGGTTTGAGTTGTTCAAACCCCATTTACAGCAGTATGAGAATAATTGCAGAGGTATAGCCACTGTGCATATTCCATACTGGTTTCATCTGAGGAACTCAAGGAATTAGATACATCTATTTTTTTATGAGTTTGTTTCCATTTTACTGCGGAAAAGATATATAAATGAGGCTTTGATGGGTGGAGAGGTGAATCTGGTCCTCTTCTGATCCAGAAAACTTCCACCATTCTTTCACTGCGCTTGACAGATAATACAATTCTGTGAAGCTTGAACTTTACACAGTTGTTTGTGTGAGAAGGGATAAATAGGCTTGGGAAGATGTGGGAAAGGACCAGATAGCCCTTCTTAATGTGGACTTTCTGCTGTCTTCAGAAAATGAGCAAAAATATCTGCATGGTAGAGACTCTTTCAGCTGCTCTTCCTTGCTGTACTTTTGTGCACTTCTGCTCATGCTCTTAAACTAATGGGTTGTTTTCCACTCATGTTCTTGCCTTTTCTGTTTCCCTGGGTAAGGCTTTGGGCAGGTTCTGAGGCAGAGTTTCTGATCATGAGCTGAAATTTGCCACAGGAAATTTGGAGGATCTAAGTAGTTTTCTGACTTCTTGACGTGGGCAGGAAGCCTGGGGCCAAAGCTCCTGTCTTTCTCAAATGAACTCTGGACTCTTTCCCCCATTCTTCATGGAAAACATGTTTAACATTAATCAATGAAACTGGATTTATTATTATTTGTGCAGCTTAGACCCATATTCAGTTTTCCTTGACTTGCCCATGATATTAGGGTAGAGTGAAGCATTATTGAAGCATCTATTGTTAATCTTCTTGAGCTTCTTTCCCTTGGACCAGCCCAGAACATACAGCTTCTTTCGTTTTGTTCAGACTACCCACATCTTAAGAAAAATCTGAATTCATTCTACCTTTTAGTGTTTGACAGTGATTTCTTTTTCGCTGCAGGAATGCACAATGAGATCTTTTCTCTATGACTAAAAACATAACAGAATTTTCACTGGTGCACACTGTGACATGGCCAGAATGAGAGGACAGTCTTTTCTGGAGGGCGCCAAACATGACTCTCTCCACCCCCTTGTACAGATTCTCATTCTATTCACTCAAAAAAGGTGTAAGAGACCATTTAAATATTAAAGAGAGATGAGAGACAATAAAAGATAGGGAGGCAAAATAAGGGAGGAGATTAGCGAGGTTGTATAGATTATCTGCATGCAATCATTAATTTAGAAATAAAGCTATGGAATTTGCATTTGAGCTTATTTTTCAGAAGATTTTGTAGCTCTTAACATGCATTCCTCAAGGAGATTTCTGGAGGGCAGGGGGAATACTATCATTTCTGACCTGCTTTAGTTTGCATCATCCAGGTCAAAACGTTTTGACCTCAGCCTTATGCAGAGTCTGTTTTCTTGTGTATGTTTCTTGGGCATATTGCTTATATGGTACCCTGTTGGGAACAGAAAACAGACACTTTTGCATTAAAGGAAATCAACAAATCCAGAAATTTGCATCAGTTAGTTTTAATGTAATCAGTTAGTTACTGATGTGTTGTGCAGGCCACTAATACAAGTTTTATTATTTATCAGAATTGTGGGGAGGTTCAGGAAAACTACTGAAGGGATCTATTTTCTAGATGTTGAAGAAGGGGGAATGGTACAACCCAGCTACTTGTTTTTCTATTACCTGTTTTTTATGCCAAGCAGAAATTGTGGGATGGGCTTCATACATTTTAAGGAAGGGTAGCATAAGGAAAGCTAGCCCATCTGGTATTTGATACATAAAAATCATGTCAAATTGGGCTTTTTTTGTTTGATGTTAAGAAAACTTATGCAATTGATTTAATACACCAAGACTACCGTGAGATATTTTTCTTGCTATTGTACAACATTTTGATTGAGACACTAGGTTGATACAGAATCAATGTGACACATTAAATACATAAAAACTGTATAACTGAGGTCTCCAAATATAATGGTAAATGGGAAAAAACCACTGCTGACATAAAGAAGGCTTCCACTTCTTTCTGTGTTGCATCTTCTTTTTGTGCCCATGGAGTAGGAAAGTTTTTGAAAGAATTGACAGAAGGAGGAGGAGTTCACAGGGGGGACTGATGACCTGGAGATGCTGAGCCCATTTAACATGTTGATACAGTTACCTTANAATGAGAGGACAGTCTTTTCTGGAGGGCGCCAAACATGACTCTCTCCACCCCCTTGTACAGATTCTCATTCTATTCACTCAAAAAAGGTGTAAGAGACCATTTAAATATTAAAGAGAGATGAGAGACAATAAAAGATAGGGAGGCAAAATAAGGGAGGAGATTAGCGAGGTTGTATAGATTATCTGCATGCAATCATTAATTTAGAAATAAAGCTATGGAATTTGCATTTGAGCTTATTTTTCAGAAGATTTTGTAGCTCTTAACATGCATTCCTCAAGGAGATTTCTGGAGGGCAGGGGGAATACTATCATTTCTGACCTGCTTTAGTTTGCATCATCCAGGTCAAAACGTTTTGACCTCAGCCTTATGCAGAGTCTGTTTTCTTGTGTATGTTTCTTGGGCATATTGCTTATATGGTACCCTGTTGGGAACAGAAAACAGACACTTTTGCATTAAAGGAAATCAACAAATCCAGAAATTTGCATCAGTTAGTTTTAATGTAATCAGTTAGTTACTGATGTGTTGTGCAGGCCACTAATACAAGTTTTATTATTTATCAGAATTGTGGGGAGGTTCAGGAAAACTACTGAAGGGATCTATTTTCTAGATGTTGAAGAAGGGGGAATGGTACAACCCAGCTACTTGTTTTTCTATTACCTGTTTTTTATGCCAAGCAGAAATTGTGGGATGGGCTTCATACATTTTAAGGAAGGGTAGCATAAGGAAAGCTAGCCCATCTGGTATTTGATACATAAAAATCATGTCAAATTGGGCTTTTTTTGTTTGATGTTAAGAAAACTTATGCAATTGATTTAATACACCAAGACTACCGTGAGATATTTTTCTTGCTATTGTACAACATTTTGATTGAGACACTAGGTTGATACAGAATCAATGTGACACATTAAATACATAAAAACTGTATAACTGAGGTCTCCAAATATAATGGTAAATGGGAAAAAACCACTGCTGACATAAAGAAGGCTTCCACTTCTTTCTGTGTTGCATCTTCTTTTTGTGCCCATGGAGTAGGAAAGTTTTTGAAAGAATTGACAGAAGGAGGAGGAGTTCACAGGGGGGACTGATGACCTGGAGATGCTGAGCCCATTTAACATGTTGATACAGTTACCTTATCAAAGAGAACTGGAGTGATCTCTGTCTCATTATACACTGAGGAAATAGTTGTTCGAAATCTGAAGCAATGGTGTAACACACTAAAGACAGATTGTAACAGGTATTTTCATTTATGCTGTAAGTAACAATTTAAATGATTCCTCAAAAGTTTGCATGGCTTTTGCCACACCTAAAATTTTAGTCCTTCTGTATGTTTTTCTAAAATGTACGCTTGGGGAAGAGTATGGAAATTAATTTTAAAAAAACTCCCTGCCTTCCCTTTTGGTGAGAGAAGCTGACCCCGTTTTCTCCAGTGAGCCCTGAGTTCTTGCCTGAACAACTTTCCTAACAGATCACCCGTTCTCCCTGTATACTGAGTGCAGTGAGATGTGAAGTGGCTGGGAAGATCAGCCCTTTGGGGGAGAATAAGGTCAGGAGATGCTATAGGGAGGCTTTGCGGCGTCATATGTGGCCTCGGGGCCAGTCTAGACCCAGTTGAATTTAATGTCAAACTAGTTTCAATTAAGACTTTGCTATTTAGTCCATAGTGCTAAGGCATTCAGCTGGGGAATAGTGGAATACTTACTATCTAAAACAGTACTGTCCAAATGCTTTATTCTGTTAAAAATGCTGATATTTTGAGGTTTTGCACTAATTACAGATGAAAGCAAATGAAAAAATGGAGATGTTTTGAGGAATGATAGTCCTGTGTGTTACTCATTTTTACAGAAAAGTTCACCTTAACAGCTAGAATGACTCTTTTATAATCCTTGTAAAGGCAGTTGAGCTTCTACATCTGTTTAAATTTTATACTTCAGTTATGCTACTTACAATTCAAGCATATACTTAATCACAGTACTGAATTGGGCTTGATTTCAGAAAATGAGCTGCTACCCTCTTTGTGCACATGCAAGTCTGATGAGGAGCAGCTGAGGGAGCTGGGATTGTTTAGCCTGGAGAAAAGGCAACTCAAGGGAGACCTTACCATTCTCAACAGCTACCTGAAAAGAGGGTGTAGCAAGGAGGGGCAGGGGTGGGGATGGGGATGGGGGTGGTATCAGTATCTTTTCCCAAGTAATAAGTGACAGGGTGAGACGAAAGGGCCTCAGGATGTGCCAGGGGAGGTTTTGTTGGGATATCAGGAAAAATGTTTTCACTGAAAGTGTGGTCAAGCATTGGAGCAGGCTGCCCAGGGAAATGGTGGAACTGCCATCCCTGGAGGTATTTAAAAGATGTGTAGATGTGGCACTTAGGGACATGGTTTAGTGGTGAACTAGATAGCACCAAGTTAATGTTTTCAATTGATGATCGTCGAGGTCTTTTTAAACCTAAATGATTGTGTGATCCTACATGAGAGAAGGCTGAGAGGACAGGTGAGGAAGTGGCAGACTTAGAAGAGAGCGCAGCATCAGTGAGACAGTAATGTCCCAGTGAGATGACAGCAGAGGCAAAAGGGTACAGAAGGGTGGGTACCTCAGCAGGCTGAGACAGTCCTTCCGTGCTGTAAGGGAGAGAGAGTGCTGGCTGTCCCTGGAGGGAAATAAGGAGTTGCTCTACCTGTGCTGTTCAGAGGCTGTTGAGTGCAATGTTCTGGGCAGTGGTCAGGGGTGGTGCCAGGGGTGCAGCTGAAGGTGTCCTTGTCTCGGCAGCCAGGGCTGCATGCTTGAGTTCCCATTGGGTTGTTGTCCTAAACCGGCATCATATATGGGCTGGGCTCCAAACAGGAGGTGTAATGCACCAGGATCAGTGGGTTCAAAAGGCATCAGGTGGTGCCAGTGAATTGGTGGTAGCTTACATAATACTTCTTCGTGGACACTTTAATATTTAATGCTTGCTGTAGCATCAATTCAGCTTGCAGGCAGCTGTACATAAGCTGTGCATGAAATTTTAAGAAGGGGAGAAATTTTGGGAGGCAGGAACATCACAGAAGCTTCTTAATTGGCACATACCCCAATAGAAACTAAAATGTGAAAATTAAGTTACTGCCCTAATTATCAGAGGCTCCTAGGAATACATTGTGCTGGGAGATATTCCTTTTCCATTTCATGCACTGCTTTAAAAATAAGTGCTGTGCAGAGCTTAACAAGGCTTTTAATTAAAAGGCTGTGCCCACACAGCACATTTTCACTGTGGCACTGGCTGATGAAGGGAGCTGCGAGGGGTGAAAACACTTCTTTGTGTCCACAAAAGATGAAGCTAATAACCTGTTGATAACCAGTGGCACTTAAATGGCTTTGCCACGGTGACATGAGGCCTGATTCTGACTGGCTGCAGTGTGTGTGGTAGGTTTTTGTGGAGATGAACATTTCTGCGTGCTTCTGGCCAGGAGCTGCCTTTGCCCTCCTGCTCCACTGCAACTGTGCAGCAAAGATGTTCACCTCCCTTAGTCCTGAGTGCCAGGCTGCACTGAGCTCTCATGACAGCTCTATCCCCAGCCCACACCAGAAGGTAAAAGTTGTAATCATTTAAGCCTTTTAAGGCTTGTGAGATGTGAAAGAAGACAGGTAAGTTGTAGTGATGGACAAGTATGGCAGTGTATTGTGCAGATGGATGGCATCACAGCAAAGTAATAAATAATAGACAGAAGGATACATTACCAGTGTATGAATTCTGCTGTTGGTAACTGTGATGTTTCTCTTGATTTGCAGAATTTGCCATTTAAAGGCAAGTATGTGCCATGTATTAAGGCAGAGTACATAACTCATATAGGGGTAGCTTTTCTATTGGCACTGTCACGTAAAAGCCGAATTGCAATATGCCCTGTTCTGCTGAGTTTTTGAGTATCCAGTACAAACTGTCTTTTGGATGACTGGCTTAAGAGCACTGTCACTCATATCAAGGAAATTTTATACATTTAATTCTCTGGGAGGTGATTTTGATAAAATACAGAGTCCTTTTTGAAAAATGTGTTTTAATGGGACAACAAATACATGTTTATATATTTATTCAAATACGTATTTCTATATGTATTCATATAATGTGTGAATGCATAATAGCTGTAGACTAGAGCTGCTGAAAACCAAGAATTTTGGGGTGATATTAACAGGCAGAGATGTCTGGCTATGTAATCAAAATTAATACATTTTCAATTTATTTCTTGATTTGCCAAAAATACTTCATGGCATTAAAGCTGGAAAGACTTAGCAGGTTTAGTTTGCTTTCATGAGTCCAACCTACTTTAGTTCAAGATTAGAGCAATTGAAAACCCTCTGTATGATAAGAAGTTTGAGTGAGTTTAATAACAGATATGGTGTATAGTAGTGAAGTTCTTTTTGGAAGCATGAGAGCAGCTGTGTTGGATCAGATGGAAAGATCCCCCTTGTGCAGTTCCTGCCTCATGAGCCAATATTTTACTTAATGAAAGGTTCGAACATCCCAGGCTTTCTAATGGTCCTTTGCCAGTACCCTCTCAGCTAGCAGTACTTTCTGGCTCAGGAGCTTCAAGCATGTATTGTCTAATGATTCTTAAGGGATTTTTATTAGTTTATTAAAATACAGTTGCATTTCTCTCCTTATCCCTCTTAACTCTTTTCCTCTTCTTCCCACTAAATTTCTCACAAAAGTTAAGTTTCCATCCTGAGGCATGTCTCTCTAAAATGGCAATTTTTGAGTGCTAGAGAGATGTGATGCTGTGATAGTGCTATTGCATGCTCCAGTTTGAACAGCTATGATGTGCTGGTTATGAGAAAAATATGGTTTCAATTATTTTGGGATATTTCTTTGGAAGAATGAAAACAGTAACAGAAAACTTAATATATTCACCTGAGTTTTACAAATCTCTATAAATGGTATGAGCAAAACCACTCTTAAGTAATCAAGGATAGAGCAATCTCCTTAATCTGGTTATAGTCCCTCTAATTGAGTAGGTAATCAACTTAAAACATCTTGCCCTGACCATGAGTCTCAGACTCTCACCAAGTGTAAATGTCATAGGGAGAGTCTTGTAACACTGTAGGCGTTACCTCTATAGAATTTGTTCTTTCAGTTTGGCTGCATCTTGGCACAGAGCTCTTTGCACACAAATTTGTGCTTGTGCATTACCGTTTTGAATGTGACAATGTTTGGGGTGCCCAGACAACTTTTCCCTGTCTTCTCCTTCCTGAGAAAATCTTTTGAGCCGATATGAAGGTACGGAAAATTTATCTCAGGAAGAAGCTGGCCAAAGATCCATGGAAGATGAGATAGCTGTGTAAATGTATGACTGTTACCTGGAGGCAAAAAAGAAAGCCACATTCAGTTTATGAGGTGTAACAAATATAGCTGTTTGACACTCATATGCCTCTTCAGGTTATCACTAGAAAGTATCTGATTTTGTTGGAATCAAAATTACATCCACTTGCTTTTGGACTTAGGAGAGATTGTTCCATCAATGATATTTACTAAAGGATAATCTGGGTGTCCAATTATTTCTTAAGTCAAACACTTAGAGAAGTTTTGTTCTTAGTGCAGAATAAATGCAGTAAAATAGTAATTGTGATAGCACTTGGAATAAGCACATGGTTTTTGTGTACCAGATATTAATATCAGAATACTCAGTCCCACTGTTGTCCCTGTTCCATGAATTTCTCTTCCCTTTAAATCTGAACTTCTACCATTTGCCCTCCCTGCTTAATGACAGCCTTTTGAATGACAGATCACAGGATTCACCTTTCCATAGCTGTGGCTGCTATTGTTTGCAGTGAAGCCTTGCCTAATGGGTGTGCAGGCAGCATTGAAACCTACACCGATGGTCTGGTGTACCTTAAGCCCAGTTGTCAAATGGTAATACTTGGGAATTTGGGCTGGTGTAATGTATTGTGACCTGGCATACACTCCCATAATGAGCTGAAGGGCTGGAAATGTCAGGTGTATGAGTTTATGTAGCAGCTTTGTCATAGTCTTGAGGGCTCTGGCTGGCTTTGCAGTTGTATTTTAAACATCAGAGCAAAGCTTTCTCTAATAGAAGAATGACCTTTCCCCTTGCAGTGGGGAGTGAAGGATTTCACATGCTGGAAGTTAAAAGGACTTACGGATTTCCTGCATTCCAACAGTAAAAGGGAAGCTGTGAATCACTGTGGGGCATCACCAGGTTTTTCTTGATAAAGAAGTTCCACCTGAGGTCCCCTGTTCACAAAGATCAGTGTTATTTGCACAGCATCAAAATTGAGTTAGTCCACTGCAGTGAGACAAGAGCAGACTGTAATATAAAGATTTTTTCTTCTACAAATCCTAGGAATAACATTGGCTGTGATAATAGAGACTGCCAGTGTTTAAAAGCACTGTATTTCAGATCTGTGTTCACTGTATTTCCCAGGCTTTTGGTTTCCCCATAATTATTACCCACACAATACTTGGCAGCCAAGCTTCTCATTTGTGTAGTTATTCTGTGTATTTTAAAGGTTCTGTTTTGATATTACTAACAAATATTTTCTTTTAAAATACCAAATAAAGACATTCAGTGGTGTTTAAAATAGATTTAAAGAAACAACAGGCAAGGCAAGTCAGTCCTGGAGGTGACTCAAGATGCAAGTTGGAGATCTTTCCAGTTTTTTCACTGTGCTGGGAGAAGTGAAATTCACAGATGTTGTCTTGCCTGATCTAGATGCTGGTTTTCCACTAAAATGGAAGTCAGACACCTGGAAAATGATAGTTAAAAGTGATGAAACAACAGCCCAAATTAGAAAGGGTAAAAATTCTCCTGTAAAGTTTAGGATGATCTAGTGATTCCAGTGTGGTGCTTGATGCCTTAGGAGGAAATCTGAGTTAGTACAAGAAGATAAGGGGCAGATTAATTTTCTGAATATTCAGATATTATTCATCAAATTAATTTAAGGTTGTGTGCTCAAAGCCTTAAACTTGTTTTCCTGGCTACTCATGTGTATATGCCATGTGACAAAAAGGCACTGTATTTGGGTTCTCTTACTGAATATTGTATGTTAGCAAATGTCTCTGTTATTACTGAGAAAATTAAAATAAGAAGTCGTATAATAGATACAAATGCAACAAACATCTTAAAAACAATCAGGAGAGCCAGTGATTGTGCTACTGAGAAAACATGAGTGCCTGATATTAGTATGTAAAACCCTAGTCTCGTAACTCAGGTATGCAAATGCACTTATTACACGAAGTCTCAGTGGTGGTAACATTCAAAAAACCTAATTTGGCTGTGTTTGGGGTCACTCTGTACAAAATGCAGTGCCATTTAGGCCTTACTGAGATGTGTGTGGAATATTGCAAACCTTGTCAGATTTGGGATCATGAACTTGAATTTACCAAGTCCAGTTGGTCATAGAGTCATTGCAAAGACTTGACAGAAACTGGTATCTCCTGTTGTGCTTACATTTTGCCCATTAAAGTCTTTTCTGTGTGAAAAACACAGTCATGTTAGTGGAAGTAGGCATAATTCCTCATGTGAGCCAATCACAGGATTTTTTTATGGGGGTTATTCTTTCATGTTTAGCATTACCCCTAGCTGAGGAGCAGCTCTTGGACTATCAACTGTTCAAGTAAAACCTTATGTATGTTTTCATTGGTGTTGTTCATATTCATGGCAGATTTATGGTGTTCTGATGACAGATGGGTTTACAAGAATAAAGTGGATTCTTGCCTTTCTGCAAAGACAGAGCTGCTTCAGGGTTACTCTCAAAATGGATATTTGCCTTAGATCTGCATGCATGACATCTGGTGACATTAGTATATGTCTAGTGCAAGGGCTCAGGGTAGATGTATCAACATGCCAAATGTTCATAACTGGCCTGTCCAGATAACTGAGTTTTTAAAAATATGTCAAATGAATTGAATAATAAAATAGAATAAAACAACAAAACAAAAAACCACCATCTGAGGTTATGCTAAGTACAAAGTTTTTGCCTTTTCTCT
Organism: Drymodes brunneopygia; assembly: GCA_013400955.1. Classification (NCBI taxonomy): domain Eukaryota; kingdom Metazoa; phylum Chordata; class Aves; order Passeriformes; family Petroicidae; genus Drymodes; species Drymodes brunneopygia. The sequence continues at coordinate 48,589 of VZTZ01020811.1, read as the reverse complement.
AAAAAACACTTTCACTCAGTTTGAACTAAAACATATAGCACTGTTTTCAGCAGCTGCTTGAAAACAAAAGAAGGAAATTCCTGAGTTCACAAAATTACCAATGGTCATGGCCCCTTTTTTCTTGGAATTTTTTTGTTCTATGTTGTTGCGTAGAAGGTGGAAACTTGCATTTGCTTCCCCTATTTCCTGAAAGCTTATTTAATTTTGTGTGTCCCATTAGTCACCTTAACTGCAAAGCTGAAAATTAATCTGGAGCTGGGGAGTCTCCATAAACCCCTCTCTTTAGATTTTATATAAATAAATAAACAGGGATTTGAACAGAAACAGGATTTAGCTTGGCAGGTGAGCATCCTTACAGGTGATGCTGAGAGCCAGGATAATGCTCTTGTTTTTTTCTTTCTACTGATATTTAGGTATTTTGTCTCTAGTGGAATAGCTTCACCCAGAGTTGCTGAGAGAGCATCACTGGTAGCTGTCCTACAATATGAAGTGTAGATAGTGGTGGTTGAATATCCACTTGAGCAGAGGAGGGAACTGAACTCAAGCCTGAAAACCAAATGCCAGAGCTGGAGAGCTATTTGGCAAACTGAAGACACCCACCAGCAGCAGTTCTGAGAGTCAGGGTCACCTCTTAAATTCCCACAGAGTGCTGCTGAAATGATGTGGGTCAGATTCACATCATGCTGGGGAATGTGCATTTTGGATGCATTCTTCAGAGGAGCTGCAGCTGGAGTTGACGCCAATCACCTTGTGTTCATTGCTCTTTTAAGCAAATGTATATATTAGTAATGTATTAGTGCTTTTAGTGGCAAAAGAATATTAATTGCTTTTTGATAAAAACAGAGGTTGAGCCAGCGGGCCCCAAGAGTTGCTAAGAGAGCATACAAGTTAGAGTGAAACTTTCTTTTGGTAGTCAAAAAGGAATTAATGCAGAGGCCTTCCCAAAATGCAACATGAAGTTTCAAGACCAGTAGGGATGCTATGTGAACCTCCAGTTTAACCTTCTATGTATGTCATAACTCCTCCAATGCATACTCTAGTCTCCCCTTTATCAGGCTTGTTTATTTGTTGTGAACTGTGTTTGTTCATTTTCTAAATATGTTGATTGCTGTTCAGGCTGGTTACACTCTGAGCCACAAGTGTCTTCACTGGCTGTGCTTTAGTAACCAGTGGGATTTGTAGTCTAAATTTGATTGCTTAGTTGAGGGCTGGGGTCTGTCCTCTGAACATCCTCATGATGAGAATTAGGAGACTACCATGTGAAGCCTTTGGAGAGGACAACCCTTCATGCTCTTGTGAAGGGAGAAAAATGTTGCCTCCTGCACTGCAGCAAGAGAATAACCAGATAAACATTTTTAAGCTAGTGGATGGTTTCTAAGTTAGAGCTGGTGCATTGTACGGTCCTGTTAGTAAGCAGGAGATTATTGGTACAAGCAGCTGTCTCCATGCAGAAAGGCTGTAGTTCTGTTTGTTTTTTTGAATTAAATAAGCTGCACTATGCCTTACCAGTAGACAATGAGACATTGAGACATTTTGGCAGATCAGTCCTGTGTGAAACTAGACAAAACAGCAAAGGATAAACTCCATAAACATTTACCACAACATCACTATTCTTAATTATGTTGTCTTTCTACTTCTATTACCACTTGCTCAGTAAAAAAACCCCTTTCCCATGGTTGTATATCCATGCTGGTGTGTCACCACAGTCTGGTGCTCCTGTATGATTAGAAGGCTCCATGTATCTGGTGGCTGAGAGTGATGTTTGAATGTTCTAATGACCTCAGCTATTCAGGCTCAACATGGAGTTAGGTATTTGTATTTTCTCAGGCTTCTAGGCTCATTTTAAGCAGAACATCAAAAAATCAGCGATGAAAATGACCTAACAGATTACCTCACCTACCTCAAAGCCAGGCCAAGAAGTTTCTCTACTATCACCTTCTTATTAAAGGACTTTTCATAGGGCTTTATCCAGCTTGAAAGAGCTGAGTTGTTGGATATTCTGTGTACCATTTTCTTTCATCTGAAGTACTAACTTTCCCATGTTAATTTTTTTGGAGGTGGGTCCAAAGACCGTGGATCAAGTCTGTTACTGCAATTGCTTTCAAGGGACTTTAGGTCAGGCTCCCTAAGACTTCAGTGGAACACCTAAGTGTGTGTAAGGGACACCCCTAGCACCTGAGTCGCTCCTCTGATAGAAGGCTCTGACCATCACAAGGGCACAAGGATCTAGGATTTCTGAGAAACTTGACATTGATGTGAGAAAGCCTACCATTAAGGCTGGGTTTGTGCACTTCACAGCATCAGCACCCCGAGGCGCAGAACGCCTCTTGGTTATATACAGCTGCAGACTCAAGAAATGCATTTGCAGCCCCTCAGCTGGATTCATAATAAGGATGTTAAATAAAACTGAATACCCCTCCTTTTGGCAACCCTCAGGAGAGTCTCTCACAAATGTGTTCTCATAGCAGTGACTGCTTCAAAACGATCCCAAATGGCTTGTTCTTTTCTAATCAACTTTGTTGAGTTCTTGTTTGGCTGGTTGGTTTTTGTTTGTTTGTTTATTTGGTTTGGTTTTTTTTTCAGTTGACTCCCTGTGTTTTCTCCTCACAGTATTTCTTTTGTGTGGGAGCTTCGTAATTCCTTGCAAAGTGAGGTCATGCTTGTTGGGCATCTTTCCTGTAAAATGCAGGATGCACTGCTTCAATTAATGAAGGCAATTTGTCCTTTTCAAAAATATCCTAGCAAGCAAAGTTATGCAGTGGACACAGTTGATCATTGGAACAATATTTTTTTTACACTGCATCATTACATAGTATAAGGTGGTGGTCAAAACATCTGTTGTGTGAGGTGTGAGAGCAGAAAGCAGACAGCTATTTTCCACTCACCTTACGAATTCTCTTTGTGCCATTGCTTGAAGGTAGGCTTTTAGGATTATTCTGGAGGCATTTGGACATCAGTGAAGGGAGAATGGGAAAATGAGCTGTGATAGGTGACACAGCCAGTCAAGGTCACTTGGAAACCAGTATCTACTGAAACAATTTAGACCAGTTGACTGGCTGCTATCATTCTTTACTCAGAAGACTGTCTTACTTCTAGTAATCACCAGTATTTCTACAGAAAGAAATTGATTTTGATCTCTTATTGAGACATCTTGCAGTCTCATTTGTTAAGTTCTGGGTTTTGGGGTTTACTTTAAAGTAAATCTTTGTTATTTTCACTGTTCAGAGCTCCAATGTGTTTTGGCCTTAGCAGGGATATTTTCTAGAGGTACCAAATTCAACTTTTACAAGGGCTTAGCCCAATGGGATGAGACTTGTCTTGTGTCAGGATTGATCATTCCATTTTCAATGACTGTGATCTTGCTTTACATATGTTCTAAATCTGGACTTAGGTTTTGCTTCCCAGACTTTTCAGGCAGAGTTCCAGTGTGTCTCTGCAGAATCCCACCATTGATTAAGTAATGTCTTTGTAAAAAATTGCATTATTCTCTTAAACTTGTTTATTTTATTACCGGTAATCTTGATATTTCTCTTTCAAGTTGTATGGTCCTTAGGATGCTAACTGCTCCTTTAACTGTGCATGTGTCAGTACCCTGCCCTTTCTCTCCCTTGAATGGAAGGAAGAAATACAGAATGAAGTCCAAATGGGAGAAGCTTTACATCATTGCTTCCTTTGAGCATCCAAAAGGTGCCACATAACCTCAGATGTTCGCAAGACCCTTTATGCTTTTTCATATTCTGCCTTAGTGCTGGGAAGAATCTTCCCAGCTGAACAAAAGCACTACAAATCCATCTCCCATCCTCTTTCATGTTTCTTTCTCCTTGCCATGTGGCATACCCAAAAATAATCAGCAATTAATCTGTAGTTGCCATGGTTTGTCTCACTGTCAGTGTTTCAGTGTCCCTTTGTGTTTCTCACAGGCTTCTTGAGATTGGAACTGGTCTTCTGTTATGCGTTTGCACATTGTGTTGAGTCACATGTCCCAATTTAATGGTAGATTTGTGCAAGGTTGGCCAGCTGGTGCTCTGAGATGCATGCAGCAGGAGCAGCAGGAGGCTGGGGCTGGCTCAGGCTGCTGATTGTACCCAGCTTCATCCTCTAATGAAGACACTTTTGCACAATTACTGCTTGCTCCCATCTACAGCCTGCTCCAGAGCTGAGCCGATCTCAGAGCTGCCTCTTGGCTTTTTCGGATGTTAAGAGCTTAGGTTCTGAGTCGTGCAAAGCCTGTGGTGGGTGGCTGGTGAGATCAACTTGAGCTGCAGCCTTCCCAGCAGTAAGTGGTTTATGAGTAGTTGAATTCAGTTGGCCTGTGGCAGCTGTGGAAGTAAACCTCAGGTACTGTGCAGAACCAGGGCCTTGGAGTGAATTTTAGCAAAGACTAGTTAATCTTGTTGAGTTTGCAAACTAAATGGGTTAAACCAGATGAGTTGATGCAGACCATGTAGAATTAAGTTACCCACCATGTCCCAGGTCAGATAATAAACTGTGATTTTCTGCTGCCTTAAGCATGGAGGCTTGGAGGCTTCTATGCTCAGTACTGTAGCATGACTTTGCCATTATCCTGATTTCTGCTTATGTTGTGGTTCAGAACTGCCTCATGCAGAACCTCAAAGCACCTCTATATTTTTAAATATCAAGAAATTGTACATCTGTCTTCCAAGGGCCTTTGAAGAGGGGTCAAATTATGAGGAGGCCGTGCCCTTTGCTTTTCTACTGTTGGTATTTCTTTAATCCAGTCACCTGTTTAGTCAGGGAAATTTCTAACCACGAGACTAGAAACAGGTTTCGGTAAGAAAACTTACTTGGACAAAAGAAACCCCTCTTAATGAATTTGGGCTACTGTGAACTCTGAGTTCATGCCGCTAGAGGAAATAAGTGGCAAAAATAAGCCTGATTCTTATTTGAAGTCAGAGGGAGGTGTTTGGGAGTTTGTTCCTATGTGTTCCTATGTTCTCCTGGGGGAGAAACTGAACCCAGAAGGAATGGTTTCTGAGTGCTTGAAATCTAGACCTCAAACTCATTTGTTTGTTTTAAGCAAGGTTCTAGTTAAAACATTTTTAACTGTTTCAGTGTAACTAGACACATGCAATGTCTTCACCCTTCAATGTCTTTATCCTTCGTTCTTTAATGCTGATGTCGTGTTCAGTAGTGGGGTTTGTAGTTTTATTCCCACTGTGTCAGTTCCTTGCAGTCTTCACTGGTCTTCACAGAAAAAATGTATTCTTAGAGAGCTAAAGTGCTACTGTTTGCATTTGTTTTGTTGGATCATAGTGAGATGCTCTAAGGATCCTTAAAGGAGGTGATTGCCATCACTTGTACAGTCAGCACAGAATTGAACATCTCCAAATCTCTACTTTTGCAGCTTGTTCCTCTGAAGTTAGAGGAATTGGTGTGCACAGCTTTAGATATTAACAGATCATCACGGTTCAAATAGTACTTATTTTCCTTGGAGGATCTTAACCTGGTCTTTAAGTGTTGGGATGGGGATTAAAGGATTGGCACAGACACACCTACTTTCTTCTCAGCATAAGGTGTGAATTTTAGAGGCAAGAAGAGTACAGAAGTAGTAAATGTTGCCACTCTGTCCTACTTAGATAATGAACCATAGTACAGCAATTTTCTGTCATGTCCAAGGTATACTCTCTGAGTGGGAGTCCAAAGGATATAGACTAAGTTGGTGAGGAGGTAGGAGAGGAAAGGTGGTACAGCCTGCTGTTTCAGTTCCTGTTCCTTGGATCCTTTAAAGTTGCTCTGAAAATAACTTTTCCAGTGAAGAAAGCAGGAAGGTATATGGTTACAGAAAGGTGCAGAGAATATTTCATCTATTCTTCTGCAGGCTCATTAGACCTGAGAAGAGGTCTGGGCAAATGCTGGTACAGTGTGAGACTTAGGTTCTAGTCATCATTTATCACCAGCCAGCTGATCTGGCTGGCCATGGGGTGCAGAGAACACCTCCGTGTGATCCTCTTTGGAATGGTGGGAAATAGCACGGGGCTCTCTGCTCCACGTGTGCCTGGAGCTGCTGCATTTCTTAGGCATGTTTGTCAGAGGTCATGTTGGAGTTACAATTCTCAGAGCACAGGCATAGCTTGGGTGGTGTCAAACTGTGTGTGTAGGGGGGAAAGAAAAACAACAGGGATGGCTAAAGGGGACAAATAGCTCCTTTTTTTCATATCACTTACCAAATAATTGCCTGGATTCCAGCAGGAATGGCTTTCAAATCCAAATTCAAAATAAAACCCAGATTTGTCTTTTTCTACTGCTATTTCTTCCACCTCCATGATTTGTAGGAGGCACTTAAAAAAAGCTCACATTAGTGTTCTCAAATTACTTTTTTTGCCCCCTGTTACGACAATTCCTCAACATAATGACTTGTCTGTGATGTTCAGAGTTAATTCTTTGATGAGGTTTGCACAAAATTATTTTATTGTTGTGGAAGATGAGTTCAGTGTCTGGAGTAATAAAATCAGGGAAGTTCTCTCTAGTTCAGAGTCTGAATTAAATTTTACCTGGCCTTAGGCAGTCTTCTTTTAGCTCCGTCCTTTAGGGCTCAGTTACCAGTTAAATAATTCCCTTATTCCCACTATCTGATGAGGAGAGCAATCTGCACCAGGTATTTCTTCAGTCTGATAAAATAGTGTGGGCAAAATTACTGTTTGGATTGATGGGTGCTGTGAGTAAAATTGAATAAAGCTGAACCCAAGCCACTGTGCTGCATTTTGACATGAAACTAATAGAAACTGAGCAGTGTCATAAGGCATACACTGTTTCTATATGCCCCAAGTTGTTGGTTTGCTTGTTTTATTTTTGAAGGCTTTAAATCAACCCTGAAGATATGTAGCCCCTTGCTTTTGGATGACCCATAAGGCTGAGTCTTGGCTGCATGCCTGGGGCAGGAGTAAAGCTAAAGGTGCTTGATGCTACACACTGCAGCTCCAGGCTTCAGTGATTCTGTAAGGATCACACATTAATAACTTTAGCACGAGTGGTGTCTTAATCAGCACTCAGATCTCCCTTATTTACTGTGAGATACTGAGAGCTGTTTCTTCAGTAGTTTCCTGGGGCTGCTTTTTAACCAGCCCTCGTTGTTGGGTTAGGGTCAGCTTGCAAAGCCTCTTCTTTCTCTCTTGGTCCAATGCCATTGTGTTAGCAACAAACAGGAGGGTCCTAAGTGCCAGGACTTCATCCTGAATGCCATTACATGGCACATGCAGGATAATCAGGGGAGTGCCCAGCCAACATGCATTTATGAAAGGCAGGTCCTGCTTGACCAATCTGATCTTTTATGACCAAGTGACCTACTTAGCAGATGAGGGAAAGGCTGTGGATGCACTCAATCTAGACTCAGTAAAGCATTTGACAGAGTCTCCCACAGCATCCTCCTAGGAAACCTGGCCGCTCATGGCTTGGGTGGGTGGACACTTTGGTAAACAGAAACCTGGCTGGATGGCCAGGTTCGGAGGGTTGTGGTGAATGGAACTAAATCCATCTCGTGGTGGGTCACTGGTGGTGTTCCCCAGGGCTCAGTTTTGGGGCTGGGTCCCTGTTTAACATCTTTTTTGATGATCCGGATCTGGGGATGGAGGGCACCCCCAGTAAATTTGCAGAAAACACTAAGGTGGGTGGGAGTGTTGATCTGCTCAAGAGTAGGAAGGCTCTGCAGGGAAAACTGAACAGACTAGATCAATGAGCTGAGGACAACAGCATGAGGACAAAGAGCAAATTCAGGGTCCTGCACTCGGGTCCCAGCAAGCCCAAGCAGCCCTACAGCTTGGGGAGGAGTGGCCCAAGAGCTGTTCAGCAGAAAGTACCTGGGGGTGCTGGTTAACAGTGTGCCCAGGTGGCCAAGAAGATCAATGGCATCCTGGCCTGTATGAAGAACAGCGTGGCCAGCAGGACCAGGGCAGGGATCACTCTCCTGTACTTGGCACTGGTATGGCCACAACTTGAGTACTATGTTCAGTTCTGGGTCTCTCACTTTAGAAAGGATATTGAGGTGCTGGAGTATGGCCAAGGAAGGGCAACAAGGCTTGTAAAAGGTCTGGAAAACATGTCTTATGAGGAATGGTTGAGGGAGCTGGGGTTGTTTGTTCGTGAGAAGAGGGGGCTCAGGAGGGACCTCACTGCTCTCTACAACTACCTGATAGGAGGTTGTAGTGAGGTGGGGACTGGTCTCCTCTACTGTGCCTGCAGTGAGAGGACCAGAGGAAGTGGCCTTAAGCTGAGACAAGGGAGATTCAGATACTAGGAAAAAAAAAATCACTGTTAGGGTGGTCAGGCATTGGAATAGGTTGCCCAGGGAGGTGATGGAATCACCATCTCTGGAGATGTCTAAGAGGTATCTGGGTCTGGGTGATCTGGTGGTTTAGGGGTTATGGTGGAGCTGGGTTGACAATTGGCCTTTATGATCTTAAAGGTATCTTTCAAGCCTGATGATTCTATGACTCTATGAAAAGCAAGTCAGAAGGTTTTATCAGTCCTCATTCATATCTTTCTAAATTGTGGGTTCTATTGCTTTGGAATTGCCTTGCAGAACTTTGAGTCTGAGAAATTTGTGAAATCACCAGCTTGTATTTTCACTTTTGGATTACTCCTGCTTTCCATGGAGACACAGAAATTGCTGCCTTATGTTTTAAAGAAAAGAAGGATAGCAATGAAGCTAGTCATAAGTGTTTTATGTGTATAAGAAAGTCGTTTTCTGGTGTATTCGAATTGTACTTTTAAGAAAAAGGGGATATTTGTATTTGTAACAACTGACATTTAAATTGGTGGTAACCTAATTTATCTAATCAGCTTTAAGCACGTAGTGAACTTGGTCCAAATTAATTTCTACAACTTCATTAAACTCAACAGTTACAAGGAGACACCCTTGCCTTCTTTTCTTTTTGATCATTGTATTTTAATTTTTAACTTGTCTGTGTTGTTGTTTGTAAAGGAGAAATATATTCAGGTTGTGTTATTCTGTAGGCACTGGAAGTTTTTGGGAACTTGGTAGCCTCTATCTCAGGAAACAGACTTATGGAAATCCTGGTTTCATTTTACTTGGGATAACTGGCTGCTTTCCCTTCACAAATGGTGGTTCTTAGGCCGCCATGGGTAGGGACCAGTTTAATCAAAGACTATTTAAGACGAGAGCATTTGAGCTGGGAACTTTGACAACAGCTGTCAACCCAAGCACATTCTCCAGATCTGCTTGAGAAGCAAGAAAAGGTCTCGTACACAAAACAGAGAAAACCAAACATTAATGAAATTCAACATGAAATTAAATAAAACCAGCCCCAGATTAATGCCTTACATTAAGAGAGGAGTCTTCCTGTAGAAGTCAAGTGCCTTTGTGTTGTTTTATAACAGGAGAGATGATGGTCTGCCAGCTGCTGCTGATCAGAAGACTGTCTTTAGTCCTGAAGAACCTCTAGGAAAGCTGTACACCTCTTCCACATGCTTTGTGCTCAGTTCATAAAAAAGCTGGTAGATGGCATGCATTATTTATGGGGCTTTTCTGTAGCACTATGACTCTTGAGTAGGCAGAATGGAGACAGTTCATTGCAGGGCATGTTGTCTCTGGCTCAGTGGAGTGTTAACCATTTCTACCTGATGTGTAGTAATTTGGACAGTAGGCTGAGGACTGACATGTAATATGTTTTGTAAGATCCATTTAATATCAAGAAGAAGGAACCATTAAGATTTATCAAAAGATAAGCTATTTCCCCAGTCCCTGGTGGATGATTGGTGGCTGTCAAGGCACTTGTAGGTGATGTTTCAAGGAGAATCTGTTTACTTAGTAGATTGTGCCAAGACATAATTAGGAAGTTTCTGTATCTGAGTTGGGATCTACCAGTAGTAAGTTCTCAGAGTATCTTGCTTAGCTGTAAATTGTAATAGTGCACAACATATAAAGGTCTGCCGTGGCTTCAGTTAGCCAGTTGTGAAATAGAGTGGATTCTCACAGGGAATACTGTGAGCTGTAATCCACTTTGTTTTTTGGCAAAGCAGGAGCAAACAGAGGTGACATGTGAAGTGATAACCATGTAATGGCGTCATTAAAGCTGTACATCAGTGGTGCTTTACTACTAAGCGATCAGAAGAAATTCTGGTGTAAGCATGGGGAAACAACCATTTTTCAACATTATTGGCTTATAGCAATTATGAATAAAATACATTTTCAGAAGAATATGAGTCAATGTCTTGAAAATATTTTGAGGTTTCCTTGATTCCAAATATAAAAATACTTAGAGGATCACAAAAATTTCCATGACTTACATGACCAGATGATTTTTTTTTCAAGGAGAGTTGTGGATTTATGTCACAATTCATGACATAGTCTTTTGAATATATGTTGGATTTTGACATGCTTTCTGTTGCTATCTTCAGCAGTCAGAGCTCTCCTATTTCAGAGGGTAGAAGTATTTCTAAAGATATGAAAGATGACCTTAAAGCAACGGTAGGGAATCAATATTTAAGTGGCAAGGGTTCTATTTTTGAGTGCTTGCAAAATGTTACATGGTGTGCAATGGGATGCTGTACTTCACCATTTACCAAGTAAGAATAATTAATATTTCCATTTTCTGCCTTTTCCTTTTAAATTAAGCACTTTTGAACAGTTGCTTTTCTCCTTCCCTGTGTTTTTTAAACTACTGCTACGATGGGGTCTTGATCCAATCCATTGTGTTCTGGTACTGCTACAGTATTCTGGTTTTGAAATTAAGGAGCCCAAGATAATCAGAAGCCTAAGATAAATGTGATGGGAAGCTTTTTCAGTTTTCTTTAGACACTTTTCATTCTTAAACCTGGTTCATATAGGGACATGTATTGCTTAAAATACAGCTACTGGTGGGGAAAATGCAAAAGATGCATAATGAGCGAGTTTGGATACTTTTTGCCAAAAGGGCTCTTTTTGATCTCTGTGTGCCAAATAAATCTCTTAGAATTTCACTGCTTATAGCTATTCATAATAAATAAATGAATAATTTAAACTGTTATGAGGAAAAAACATGGACTTGTAGCCTTTGGAAAATGTAGTCCTCACTTCACTTTCTGCTGGAGTGGAACACGTATAAATATGAAGGGTTTGATTAGACCTCTTAATTGCATTACTTCTAACCTGATACAATTGCTTTGATTTCATATCTACAGGTGGATGTAAAAAACAGGTGGGACAAAGTTGATAAAATGGTCGGTAGTTTTCTTCAGTTAAAGTAAATGCTTTTGTAATGTGTTTACTGAAAAAGAAAGAATTCTAGGAACTGGATGTGTGATCTCTGTAATTATCTTACTAAAACTTTCAATGGTAGTGATGTTTTGGAAACCTTTGGAATTGGTTAGGGAAAGGGCCTTTCTGTGAATGACAAATGTCTTAAGGTTTTCTGCATGCCCCATTTAGTCTCCCCTGCATGTGCTCACATTATTCCTTTGCTGTGAGCTGGAAAGGGGGCAGCCAAGGCAGCTCCACGTGAGCTGGGATGTGGTTCTGCATCCATGCAGCACACAAGCATTTCTTTCTCTGCAAGTTCCTCACTTGCATCTTGGTATCTTTTATCTCTAATTCTTTATTGCTGATCCCAAATGCTGAAAAACTAGTCAAGAACCAGAAGCCAAGAAACTGATTTATGAAAAAATGTTTGTGGGAAGGAAAACCTTTTTTAAATTTGTTTTGTGACTTTTAGGCCTTTAGGGTTGACCTTTTTCAGATACTCTGACAATATAGAAAGGAAAGATTTTTACTTGTTCATACAGCTCCAGGGCTGGGAGTTTTAAGAATACCAAATATTGTAAAAGCTGCAACTAAATCTTAGTTACTAACTCTGTTTTTCCCCGCATCCCAAGCACCCTTGAACATTTTGAAAATCGGTGGGCTTTTTTGTCAAATATTTACAGTACTCTTGCTTACAACTCAGATATTTTCCTTTGTTGCCTCTAAATAAGACCTAAAGAGTGTATTTCCACGAGACTGAAAAACACCGCGTTGTCTGGAGAAACTGCCAGATATGACCTATCAGTCAGGGCAAGGTGAAATGTTCAGATGTGTTTGGCAATGGAAAAATGCATCATTTAAATTCATTCAAGGAGCAGAGCCTGATCCTTAAAGTTACCATAAATGCAATCTCACTTAGAGCTTGTCTCATGGTATGCAGTGCTTTTTATTTTAAAAAAATCAATCTTTGGAAATATGTCATATATAAATTATGCTGACAAGTAATGATAAATATATACATACATACACACACTTATGGTACACATGTTTTTATTTATAAAAAAATAAATGAAGAGTCTTGCAACATGGTAATATAAATACTTCTGATTTCAGAATGAGTGACTGCTGGACTGTTACCTTAAAAAGGCCAAAAAGCAGAATGAATCTTCTGGCACAGATTTTCCTAAATCCTTACAAGTAACAAACTCTGACAAGTAATATTGATTGTATTTGTAAATACCAGCTTGATTACAAACACACAAATAATTTCTGTGACAAGCTTTGATAGTTTTATTCCAGTAGTTAAGAATGTGCCATAATTTGATGAATTGAAATCTCTACATCTTTGGTTTTGGTAAGGAAATGTTCACCTCTGTTAACTGAATATAAAGTATGTTAGCACATTTCAAACTGTGTTCTGATCACAGTGATCAGGAATGAAGTACTGTGAAACAGGCAGGGGAAATTCCAGATTATATTTTCCAGCTTGCATGCAGAACCAGTAGCTCTGGGAAGCCTTTTTTGTGTGAGTTTATTTCAAAACCATTCCCCATACATGTCTCTTGTCACGTACAAGACCTGTTCCTACCTGAGTTAAAGTCAAGAACAAACTGACTTGAGTGAAGACCAGTCTTTGAATTCTACTTTACAATTTAATATGCCAAGTATGTTTCCAAGGGTTTTTTTACCACCCTGAGCATTTGCTTCTGTTGAGTTTTTAAAAAACAAATCTCTCACTTTCCAAAATATAGGGTTCCCTTAAGAATCTCTTGTAGCTTAAACAATACTCCTTTTTCCTTTTAAATAAGGGTGACACAAAGGGTAAATCAGTGTGGCAATTGTATGGAAAAATCAGGCTTAGTTTGCAGAGATTCTGGTTCCAGCGTACTTCTGTGCTAATTGCATGCTTGAAGATGATCTAGCATGATTTCTGTACGGTCTTGTTACAAAGTGCAATATTCCAGACGCATCGATCTGGCATATGTTTAATCAGTGTTTACTAATTTATTTTGGAAGGAATGCAAATTTATCATTAAAATTACCTGGAGAGAAATAATTCCCTTCTGTTCTTTCAGCATCACAATTTGCCTAACCTCTGTTTCTTGATTTTCTTAATGCCAGTTAGGTCTTTCTTAGATTATGATTCACAGTTCAGTTTTGGTTCACTGGGCTCGCTTGTTTGGCATTTCACTTCAAAACTGAGAAGTGAAGTATTGGTACCTGAGAGGTGTTTTGGGTTTTGTGCATTAAAACATGAAACTCAGATATACTTGATAGAAAACATTCTACTTAACAGCATTCTCATCCTGCTGTTTCTTTTTAATGGATGACGCTATGCTTATGTGCCACAATAGAAGATCCATTTTAGCAGAAATTAAATATTAGGAGGGAAATTAACTGGGGGATCTGGGAAAGCAAAAAAACCCAGCAGTCAGCTGTAAAATAATAGTTTTATACTGAAAGTTTTTGGGTTTTTTTTACTTATACAAACAGCAATTAATTTCTCAGTTTCTTCCTTTTTGTGTGGCTTAAGAATGTGTTGCTGTGGTGTTTTTTTTAACACCAGTCTTCAAGTTAAATCTGATCACTGGAATTCTGCTACGGAATTACTTTGGGATCTAAATCAATATGTGTAAATTATGCATGCATGAGCACAAGAATTAATTTTGTGTTCATAACAGCCAATTGTACACTCAGACAAATATTTGCATATGTAGTCACCCATTTGGAACTGGGCCCAAACTAAATTAGAATTAATACCATGGGCTAGTTCCAGGATTTAGTTTTCAAGTCTGTTTATAATGATGCAATATACATTAAAAATACTCACCTCTGCATTCTGCAGATGCTGTTCTGGCTGCAAACTGGTGTAGCTGAAACAATTGGGCACTATCAGGTAATCATGCACAGTGTAGATAAGGAGCTGGTACATCGGGTAGAACTCTCATTGACACAAAGCTGGTGCATGTGTAATGTTAAGAAACAGGCTAGGCTGTGTAAGAGGCTGTAGATAAGACCGCCCCAAGCATCTCTTCTTTTTCAAGGTTCTCAACTCCACACTGCTTGAGCAGCGGCTGTGCAAATGAGGACATGGGCTATTTCCAGGAGACAGCCACTTCAGTTCAAACCCTGAGAAGATAGCAGGCCTTTTAGGGGTAATAATAGCTGGCAGCCATTGAGGGCCCCAGGGGATGGGATCTTGACATGCTGCATGACATTCAGGAAGCCTGCCTGATGTTCTGTGTCAAGTTGAATGACCAGGCTTTAAGTGCAGTGCTGAAAGGAGTAGGGGCAAAAAACTTGTGTCTTGACTTAAATTGGATATTGCATCATTCTCATACTTAGCATCTTCTGCAGCTGGGCACCCCAGACTGTCTGGTGGACAAGGGGTTAGACAGTTTTTCATCTGCTGCCCTGTCCCTCCCTCCATGTTCCCGCTCTATACAGTGACTGCTACAGAACCTAAGCTCCTAAAAAAGCCTGGCATAGTGCCGTGTGCCATCCCCTATTCCCACTAGTTACCCATCCCTTAACGGATCCACATTGATCTACTGTGTTCTACTAAGTGGTGAGAACAGACTGAGACTGATACACACCCAGTGTGGTCTCCTATCAGAGGCCACAGGAACCATCAGCAAAACCCTCTGTCTGCCCCCATTGTTTGCGGTCAGACAGTGATGTAGTCTCTAGAGAGGGAGTTAGTCGTAGTTTGTTAAAACTTGGTAATTAGGCTCAGACTAGCCTAAACAAGACAGTGATGTAATTTCATTTTCTATTACTGGAAGATTATTTCTATTATATTTCCAACCATGTACAGTTCCAGAGGTTTTTAATGTCAGAAGTGGAAAAAGCACACTTACTGTACCATACCATCTTATTTAGGACAGCTAAGGAGTACCAAAAGAATAGAAGAATAAACCATAACAAGGAAATGATTGTCCATAATAAGTTGTATTGAGAAAGAGGGAGTTAACTGGTTGTTTTGAATCAAGAGAATGAGAATTGTTACTCTGATTTTTTTTTTTTAAATTGATTTTTACATTTTCATATTCTTTAGGGTCAGATGACTCTCTGATGCGAAATCTTGGCATCAGATTTCATCTTAGCTGCAAACCTAATACAAAAATAAGTGTACTGGAGGGTTTTTTAAATCAGATTGTTTAAGTAAGATAGTTGTTCATACATTGTCTTCAATTATGACATAAAGTTTTGTATTTTATCCAATAAAGATATCTTAATAGTAGTATGGTATTTAAACTGTAGACAGTCAAATCTGTGTGATGAGACAAATGTCAGATGATGGCTTGTTTGCTGCCTATCATTGATTATTTCCTTGATTATTTTCTTTGCTATGTCATGGAGGAATCTCATTTTCATGATAATAGAACAATACTATAAACAAGTAAGATGTCTAACAGGGCTTATAAACCTGTATTTTTGAGATCATGTCCATGCAACTGAGGTGGAATGATTTGAGGCATTTCCTGAGGCAAACAGAGAGAAGGTAAAGACTCTAAGCACCAAGTATAGAGAACAGGGACGTGAGCAGGGAGAGGTTGTGCATGTAAGTGCACATGCCAATTAGGAACAAACTACGCAGAGAACTAATGACAAGAAATGCTACTTTAATGATGCACGGGTGATTCTTTACTACAGTGATCTCTGGACTCTGAAAACATGTACACAAAATGATGTTCAAATTCAAAATCTAACCTTCCTTTTTTCTTAAGGGAAACTTTTTCACCTGGAGTGGTAGTTTCACCTAAAATGTTGTTGTTTAGGAGCTGGTAAGAATTCCTTCTCTCTCTTATTGGTTTCAAAATTCTCCTGTCTGAAAAGATGCATTTTTTTTCCTGCCTTGCAGAAGTTTGTTTAGTTTGTTCTAAAACCAAGATATATGCTCTTGAAATCCTCAGCTCAGCTGCAGTCAATTCAGGGACCTTGGTGAACTCTCAGAGAACCTGTGATCCGCAGGGGTCATATGAACTATAGGTCTATAAGAAAATCTTACTGACTTCTTCATTGCACTGCAGGTTTTTTATTTAGGGAAGTGATCTTGCACAGAAGAGGAAATAAATCAGTTACTCAGGGGAAAAAAAAAGCATATTTGTTGAACTTTTTTAGGTAAGATTGTCCTTTAAGTTCTTAAGGTTACAGAAATGATGAAATGTAGTCAAGTAAATAACTGTTGTTGTGGAAGAGATTATACTCAGAAGTTATTTTGACTTTGTCCCTTATGGGAAATAACAGTCATGAAGGCAGACATATAAACATTGTTTTAGCTTCGATACCTATATATCTGAGAAAATTTTAGACACTTAATTTCAATTCTTAAAAGAAAAAAAAAATAACTGCTGTCATATGTATGCAAGCAAGACCTTGCTTTGATTTATTTTTGTTATAATTTAATCTATTGCCCCTTTTTCTAGGGTAAAATTAATAAGGAAGCAAAGTATTAATAATGGGACTAATATTTCACCATCTAGAACTTAAATAGCAAATTATAATCCTCCTCAGCAGTACAGGAATTTCATCCTATTATTTCCTAGGTCTTATTAAAAATTAAAGGACATAATCAGTTGCAAGTAACTTTCATCTAGGTCACCTATTGAAAACTGAGATGCTTGAAGAGAAGACGGAATATTGCTGGTCTGACCCTGTCAGGATGGGAATTATTTAGGTGGCCCATATTTAAAAATGTGTTTCATCTTGCTCTTTCCATTTAGAAGATGGTACATAGCAAGTAGTGGGAAGTTGGTGGTCTAGGTAGGACTCACTGGGCTGTTGAACCTGTGGGCAGATTTCTGTGAAGGTGATCTGACATGTCCTCAAGTCTATCTACTAGACATGTCCTCTAGTCTGTCTTCAGTGGCCTTTTATAAAGTCTAGTGTCATCTCTTATCTTCCTGATTCATTATACTATTTATCACTTTTACCAAGTATAAAGATATATTCCTTATAGCCAGCTTGAAATGCCATGAAAATGGACTGCTGGACAAATAATTAGTGATTAGTAGTATCCAGCAATCATTATGGCTTTACAATTCATCTCTGTAGAGAATTTCAAGTTGTCTAGATACTTAGCTTGCTCTTAACTTCAGAGATGGTACTGGCTATCTAGTTTTAGGCTGTTAAGACTTGGTGCTGGTGTTCGTCAAGAGGTTTCATGCCAAGTGAGCTGGAGCTATCAAGCCAGCAGAAATAATGCTCCTGGTTAGATATTGTTTTTTTCAAGGAGGAAAAGAACCCCTTATTTCTTCCTTTTTCTATCTGCCATTAATAACTTGGTGTTTGAATATTGCTTTGAAAAAAGTGAGTGGTGAAATCCTAAATATGAGTGCTAGATCCTGTTGTGTTAACCTTTGCCTGCGTGTTTATGGGAAAGCAAATGAAAGTCTAGTGTATCACAGCCTGGCACAGAGATGCAAAATCCATTTATATAGTAGACTCACCTCTCAAGTATCCCTTTCCCATAACTTCAGTATTTAGTAAACTATTAAAATCCAGCATTGAATAAGATAATGCATACATGACAGTGGCATAGATAATGCCAGTTTCTTGTTTTATAGTATCTGTAGTGAAAAGAGGATGAAATTGGAGTACAGGATAATTTCATCAAAATAATAATAATACTGAATCTTGTCTGCTGCCTGAACTGCTGTTTGGAGGGCTAGTGTTGTGGCAGTGTAGCTCTGAGATTTTTGGTGGTGGTTTAGAAACAGGAGTGGAAGGTTCTGATGTTTATTATTTAGAAGCTTGTTACTGCTGTGTGTGCTGCTTGTTTCCCCTTCACCCCCCCAATTTTTGTGCCAATTAAATGTAAGCTGTGGTTTGCAGATCCTGATCATTGCACTGAGCAATTGGGGGAAGATGTTGCTGGTGCTGCTAATAGATAGCTGGATGTCTCTGTGTCACAATTCATCAGATAAGTTGAGGAGATTGCCAGCTCCAGAGAGGTCCAGCAGCAATTTGTTATACTTGAAGCATGCTGCTTTGCAGACAAAGGATTTAGTGGTTTGTTGCAGTCAGAGAGGCGTAATGGCATTTAGGCAGTGCTAAATAAAGTTTTCTGTCTTGTACCTTTTCCCACTAGGTCTAATAGCTTTAACATGCTGCTGGATACAAGATGCCATAATAGCTTAGGTCACTACTGTCATATGTGCTGTTTGTTCAAGTCATCTCTATTCCCCCATCTCTCTCTGCCCTAGCCAAATGATGATTCTAAATAGACCCTGAGAATGCATTTGCAACTATAGGGTTATAGGAACAGGGTAAGGGTTACATATGCTGGCTATTCACTCATGCCTTTTTCTTTAGATGTTCTAGTTTCCTTGTGCTCAACATTTACAGCCCAATCAGTGATAAACTTCATTTGGTAAGCATTAATTCATTTGCAGATGTTAGTGTTCCACTGATTTCTATGACTGCAGTTCAGATCCAAGTTAATTTCATAAGTGGCTGATGGACTGTGTTAAACTGTTTTTTCTACTTAAGTCGATGTACTGCCAAGTATCCACATCACTAGGAAAATCATGATTGTCAGGAAGAAACTGAAGATTTGAAGCCAGTCCCTTCAGCCAGTTGTTGATTATAATATATTTGAGCCAGTGGAGTGATGAGAAATTACTCCATCTGAAGATGTGGTGGCACACACCGTTCCACCTCATCAAAAAACAAAATGTTTTCTACTCAGGCCAGTGCTGAGTCCCGGTGGCACAACTCTAGAAGGAGTTTGGCAGCTGCTGTTCCTGCAGCCGTCCCAGAACTTGCAGAAGTATTTTGAGTCCAGTGGTTGAACTGCTGATGCCTGTGCTGATGCATGAAATTCATCAATAAGGAGAAGAAGTGAAACAAGTAATCAAAAAAATCTATGGACCAGTTCTCCTGGAAAATGTCATCGCTAATGAAACTACTAGGTAAAAATGAGCATATACAACATTTCACCACATAGAAAAAGTGGATAACTAATGTTGTGATACAAAAATATGAACTCTCAGACCTTACCTATTATTATTGGTGCAATAATACCAACTTGCTTTAGCTTTCTTTGTGTGCTGTCAGTAGCTGTAGTGTTATACATACAGCCAAGGATGTTGGTGAATAACCTGACAAAATCCAGAGGTGAAAGAAGAGGTTGTAGAGAAGCCTAATTTCCCAGAGGCTTGCCAAAGCAAGAATAAATTTGACTCTTTCAGAACTTGATCCCTCCATTGAGGGTAGGAAGTGATGCTGGAGATAATTAGTTGAGTGGGCTCTGGAGGAGAAGCTTTTGGGAGCTGTCCAGCTTGTTGTTGTCCAGTGTTTCTTTCCCCAGAGCTTCAGTTATTGTAATATCCTGTGTAGGAATGGACAAGTCTTGCTTTCTCTCTAGCTACGGTACTGCTGGAAGCATCTTCTGGTTACAGAGAATGTTCCTCCAACTGTATTTTTCTCTATCTATGCTACTTTTTTGCTTTGTTGGCTTCTGCTTCTGCACAGTATATCAAACAGCTGCTCATTTTCAGAGGAATTCATGACATGTGGATACCCTTCCTACCATCTTTCCTTCTAGAACAAGAATTCAGCACTGCTGTTGGTCAGTCCTCATTGCCAACATCCCTGGAACATTTGTTCCCCTTTTCAATTAATCTTTACAGGCTCTTTCTTTTTGTCCTTCCTGTTTGTTAGGTGAAGAAAATACCCTAACATCTGGTTCCCTCTTTAAAACTCCTACTTTCTGTTGTGAAGGAAATTTGATAGACAGTAAGACTGTCCTGAGACCACAACTTACTACAGTAGTGAATATTGTCTCATTTTCTCTTCAGTCTCTCAAGGTCTTAGTGGGCATGTGTGAGATGTCACCTTGTTGGGGGCAGAAATAATGGGATTTGTTCTATGCTCATGTCTCCTTGCTTCATGAAGGATGTTGGTTTGGAACCTATATTCTAAACTTCATCTTAATGTGTCAGCATTTATTCACAGAATGGCTTGGGTTGGAAGGGACATATAAAGATCATCTGGTCCAACCCCCAAATAATGTTCATAATATAGCATTTATAATAATGTCAGCTATTTGTTGTTAATATTACTTGGCTGAACAGGGAGCTCAACTTGGAAGTCAGGAGGAAAAATTAATCAGAAGTTCTCAGGAAACGAGGTCAGGCTTTGTAGGAAGATTACAGGTGATCGATGCTTCCAGCCTGTGACTGTTTTTTGATGCATTAGGATAATGCCTTTAATACAATGCTTAAATTTTTGATAATACCTGAAGTAGCCAAACAGTTCAACTACGTGACCATTGTAGATCCCTTCCAGATAAACTATTCCTTCCCTTCTTCCTACCACCTACTTTCCCTGCCAGTACATGCTGAGGTAATCTCTGATGACATTTCTTCCCAGCCCTGCACTAGCAAAAGGGATTGAATATCCATAACTGTGCCTCAACCTAGCCATTGGCTCTTTCACCCTGTAGGTCACCTCAAGATAATGGGACCATTTGCACATATGTACAAAAAGTACATGTAATGTGTGCTTTTTGAAAGTCTTCTCTTTTTCATCCAGCTGAGATGGGTTTTCACAGGATGGCAAAATCCCACACCTCTGGCTTTAGTGAGGCCCGGAGATCAAGCCCTCAGTTTGCTGTGCGATGCGCTTCTCATCAAAATGGTTTCACATATTTTGAAGGTGTCAGTTTCCGTGTAGGTTTTATTTCTACTTCTTGTACTCATTTTCAGAACTGCTCTAAACTGTCTTCCTTTGAAAAACATAGTAAAACACAAGAGCCTGAGAACAGCAGCACTCCCTCAGAGGGAAGGTCCATCTGGCCCAATACTCTGTCTCCAAAGTGTCGGAAGGAAGAACACGTGAGCACTGAAGTCTAGTCCTGACAGCGTCCTGGGGGTGCTCACAGGCCTCAGTGGCTGGGACCAGCCTCCCCCAGGACCCCCAGTCCCACCGTCTCCAGCCAAGGGCCCAGGGGACGTGTCCCAGCTCCATCTGGGACCTTCAGTCCCTGCCTGAGCCCTGCTGCAGATGTGCCCATCTCCGCCCCTGTCTCCTGGGTGGGCCTAGGACCTGCACTGGGAGAGAGCTGCTCTCTGGGATGGAGCCCTCAGACCTGGGTCATAGCTTGTTGTGCAGAGCTCCAACTTTAACGTAGTATAACTGCTCTGTTCTATTTCCTGTGCTCACCATAAGTTAAGTGGCACAAAGGCTGTTATTTGCCTGCCATGACAGGAACTTTCCATCTCCTGTTGCGGGTTTAGAGGTTTGGGGAATTGAAAACTAGGTAGAAATATTAGTTGCAGCAGTTTTCTGGTTAAACGTTAGCACATTCACTAAAATTACTTGATTTTTGTTGTGAGGTAAGGACTAATAGTAGGCAAGGCAGGTTTATACTTTAAAGAATATAAAAAGAAATTTATTAACAAACTTAAAGCAAGTAATAACAATGACAATCAGGAATTAGAACAAGATTTCTTTAGAATATTCTTTCCCCTTCCCCCCCCACACTTCCTTATTCTTTTTACTGACCAAACAAAAGGTAACATTTTGACTTGTAGTTAAAGAAACCACCCTCTGGAACAGGTCCCCTTCCAACCCATGTAAGGGAGAGAAGCTTTCTCTTGCTCTTTCATGCTGATTTTTCATAGGAAACGCAGTTCCTATGGTGTTAGCTTCTTCAGTAAGCAACCGCCCGGAGAAAGAGATTTGCTTGTCTGAAAGAACCCTTCCCATTTTTAGTAGCTTTCCCAGGGCTACCAAAATGGACATATGATGGTCGTTGAGGTACTTCTTAAAAGATGAACATTTCCATTACAGTGACACAAAATTCCCTTTTTTCATTCATCTGCACCACTTTTCTTCATCATTGGCAACACAAGTTTTCTGCTATTATCCTCGGGGCAAGGAACATTTACATAAGAGTTCTCAGCTCACTGCTTATACCTAGAATATTACATCTTTCCTCTTTCCCATCTTAGACCAGTGTTCATATATTACAGGGTATGTTATAGCTAAGTTTATCAACATGTCCTTACAAGAGAGACTTAGCTTTAAAGCACTTCTCATCTCTTCCTTTAAATATAGGCTTNNACCAGCACGGTGCAAGGGGGGAGAGGAAAGGCACGTCTTGCCAGTCCACCGGAAGCCGAAAAGAGAGCTTCTCCAAGTGCTCACCGGGTTTTTATGAGTTTTTTGGAGGCGGAAGCTGTAGTAACTGCTCTGGAATACCTCATTTCCGATTCCGCCCCCCCTTTTATGCCGGGAAGTTTTGATATAGTTATACCACCACACTCCAAAAACTTAAGAGGACACATAGCACAGTTTATGACTCAGAGCCGATGCTCACAGCCGTTACCACAATGGGCATGTGTAGCCAGGAGCAGGTTGATATGTTCTTCAGTTTAGCTTGAAAATATATCCTTTGCAGTCTGGCAAAGGCAAATGACAGAGCTACAGAAAATAGCAGCAGGAGTGTGTGCCAAGCAGCTCCTGTTTCCTGAAGAGAATGTGAAGAATGATCAGGACCAACCACACACAAAAGAAAAAGGAGGTTTGTTGAACTGTGGTGAATTTCTAAAGTATGACATATATTGATGCCAAGCACGCTTTTTGCCTTCCAAAGCTCGCTCTGTTGCTGTGCTTCTTTTCCTCACCAGTGGTCAGGCTTAGTGCTGCAGAGGAAGGCAAACACCCCCAGGGACCAGTGCCATTCTACCCCAGGGTAAAATCCCTTCCTGACCTGGGTAGGGGTCAGTGGCTGTTCCTGAGCACATGAGGAAGACATGGCTTCTCCTTTCACAGGCTGGTCACACCTCACAGGAGATGCCCAAGCCTTAATCTGCCCTACCTAGAGTCATTTCAGGAGCTTTTGAGACTTATCTCATGCCCCTGGACTGATCTACCTTGAGGGCAAGAATCCTTGGTGCTTGGAGCCCTACAAACATCTCTGCACCTCTTTTCTTATGACTGCTGCCCCTGGCTCCACAGGGAATGAGGACAGGGAGCTCTGCAGTGCTCCTCAAGAAGGCATTTACTTGGTCTGGTCATACCTATGTGGCTAAAAAAATATTTTCATCCCTCCAACAAGCTCTAAAGGTGGCCTTGCAGCAGAGGGCCCCCACCAACCTTGCACAGCACCTGATCTCCTTTTGTCAACTCCCTGCAAGTAATTTCACCAGATCCTCAGGGACTTCCTTCTGGATGTCTTTGGGCTGGCCCTGGGCCAGTTCTAGCAGCAGGACACAGGAGGATGCTCCCTTTTATCCTTGCCCAAGGCACTGTGAGTGCTGCACTGCTGGGTGGTGGCACTCTGACATGGGACCCCCCATGTGCAGCATCATCCTCCACCCAACATCCTTCATAGGAAGGCTTTTGGGTGCTGGCCCCAAGGCACTCCCTGGGCCCAAAAGGCTCAGGATGCTGTCCTTGCCCTTGGTGACCATGCACTGGGCACAGCTGCTGGATGTCCCCCACACATCCTCTGCCACTTGGCTCCCAAGGAACAACCTCATGCTGTTACTTCTTTCTCAGGCTGTGGCAGAACCCAGCCCTGCAGCCCAGAGATCGCCCATATCAGCCCTATCACCCCTTCTGTGCCAGAACTAATGAGGTCCTGCAGGGAGGAGGACTAGGGACTTGATCTGTCTGGATACAAGCCCTTTTCCTGGGGCATAAGATGGCTGATTTCAGCAGCTGCAGCCTGGAGGAAAGCCGAAGTGAAACTGGAGTCATAGGCTGAGATGGACAGAGCCAGCAGATCACCATGAAAATAATACAGACTTTGAGAAACCAATAAGTAGAGGTGATATTGGTGTGGTGGAAAGGTTGGTCATTTTTTGGACGTAGAACATTTGGATCTGAGCCCAAAGCACAGTCAGACAAATAAGAACTCTTCCAAACTGGGAAAGTATGTCATTGCTGCTTTCGCTGTTAGGTCCTTGTTCCACTGAATCCAAGCTGGGCGAATCCTCTATTAAATACACTCACTGGCTGTTTCTGTGGGATGCAAAACACACTTCAGCCACAGGTGAAAAGTTCATAGCTTGTTTATCACTTTATGCTTTCTGAAAGTTATTTGTGAGAGAAGAGTTCAGTTGGTCTTGAAATTCAAGACCAGTTTGTTTCCAAGCATAATGCAAAACTAAAATTTTAGCTCATAATTATATACATGTTATATTGGCTACAGATTTCTTTTTCTCAGAGTCCTCTGGACAGGAGCACCGATGGCAGATTTGTCTCTAGCCTTGCTCTGCCTGCTGATCTCTCCAGTCACATTTGGACACATACAAGGGCCTGTCTTGTCACACTGAGCTTCCATCAAAATGCTGAGATTTTGTAACTGAGTGGATGTAGTCTGGCAGCTTTCTGTACTCATTGCACCAGTTTTGTAAACTACCTACCAACTGTGTGCTAGAAGACTGTTTTGCATAGGTTTTTTTATTAATTAAAAAAATACTTTTGTATTTAATGATGTCATGAGTCACACTAGCAGTCTCAGATGGTTCCAAGTGGGCATATAAGAGGGAAACTTTCTGTCCTTCTTGGCATCTCTCCTCCAGGCACATAGGGCCTCTCAAGAGAGGCAGTTGCCTTTTAGTGTTGGATGCCCACCTATCCAGCCACCTCCTTATCCATGTCATCATAACCAGCAACAACCTTCCTCTTCACTACATGGCTGCAGAATTCATTTAAAAGTTCATCAGCAACCTTTATTCATTCTCCCAGAGAGTAAAGTGTATTCCCACGGACAGCAGGGACACGAACTGCATCACACTGGCCCAGCACGGTTTGGTCTCTTGTAGCTTTCTCAGTGCCGGGACTGGTTGGGCACTTTCTCCCATGAAACTTCCCAGTGGAAGCTCAGTTCATGCCAGCCATGGATCTTTTCTCTTTTAAGAGACAGACGCCAGTTCTGAAAGGGGCTGGACTGACTCCACCAGCCCTGTGTTCAGAGTCCACCCGCACACCTCGTCCATGGCTCAGCTGGTCGGCAGAGGCTGGATCTGGTTGTGACTGCGTGGAGCTGGACTCCAGCAGGTTACTCATGGGTGGAAGCCCCCTTGGCATCCCTCAGGCTCTACCCTTCATGCTTTGCTGTCATCAAGTGTAGGAAACATGAAAGTTCATGGTCAGGTCTTGAATTTAGATTGCAAAAAACCATTGTTCAAGAATTTAGGTTTCCTTGTCCACCTCATACTGTGGATTTCATGACACCTATGAGGCAGAAAACTCTGTCTCATGGTATAGTTCTACTGCCCCCATCCTCCCCACCAGCTGAGGCCTGGAGAGAAGACCATTACTATCTCATGATTACCACAACTGGGCTGCAAACTGAGAACAATATGGTAGATTTGCAAATTAGCAAATGGAAGATCCCACCTGAAAATGGCATGAAGACGTTGCTTTCTTTTTAATTTGCTGTGAAACAATCAGAGTTTTCATTTTATATTAATATATACAAGATTTTGTGCCTTTACTTGAAAAAGCTGGAGTACTTACCACAACAGATGTAAATCTGATTTTGAGCCAGATTTCAATGCAACTGAGGTTTGTCTCTGGGCAATTAAAATCCTCAATTAACATATCAATTATTTTTCTAATGATACTGCATTCTTTTTGTCTTCTGACGGGAAAAGAAAATGTTTAATTTGTATACTGGTTTGTGAGTTATTTAGCTAATTTACACATGAGAATTTGCTAGTATTTATCTTGCAGTCACAAAACCATGCATTTATTTTAAGGGATTTTTATGAATTTCCTGCTCTAGTAGCTTCACTTGCAGGTGTAATTACCAAACCTGAAAAATGCAGGAGTTTGTTTTACATGTTTGTATTTGTTGAGTCAGAAGGAACAAACACCTCTAACATAAATAACTGGTGCTACCTATCTGTCTCTGATCTTTATAAAAACTGAAAAACTTTTCAGATATCAATCTGTGGAAGTTTAAAAAAAAAAAAGTAATACTGGTCTCTTCAATGGTGTTCCAGTCACTTCAATGCAATGCCAGTGCTTAAACTGTGCAGCAGGTAGCTGTTAATTGAGGCTGATGGTGGCAGGGGCGAACGAAGAAGGGCAGCAACAGAGAGACAGAAAACCATACCTGCTGGACAAACATACCTACTCGTCTGTCGTTGTTAACAGAATTGTTCATTGACATAGAAGCATGTTCTGTTAGGATGGCTGTGTGTGGAGCTCCATCTCAGTCTGAAGTGGTTCAGGAGTTTGGGCAGATGTTCTCAAATGCCAGATCAGTGCCTTTTGCAAGTGGTGTCATATACTGAGCACAAGTATTTGTTGTCTCTGGAAATAAGCTGTTGAGCACTGAATGAAATAATTTTTCTGGCTTGAATAGATTTTCTTGATTTTATTAGCCTGTACTGTGCATCATAGCTGGAGACCTGTTGGACTAATTGCTTTGCAAACTATCCCATGAGTTAAGAGGAAACAGTATAGGAAGCATGGACTGCAGCCAGAGGCCAGGATACAGCAGAAATGTAAACATGTATGTGTGCATAAGTATGTAGAGATTTTAAAGAGAAACTGATTTTAGCTGTTTGCATTCCAGCTTTACTGTGATCAGGGTTTTCTTTGCAAAAAGTGTTTTTCAGTAAGGGATTTGAAGCAAGATGGCAGCTACCAGCAGAATATGAGTCTTAAGACTGCTTCAGGCAGGACATGGCATGCATAAAGATTATTAATATACTTGTATGATAAACTGAAAAAACCAAAGGTACATAGAGACTGCTTAAAAGGCAGGATAGGAGAGTCAAGCATCAGCTGCAGAGACCAGCAATGGCTTCTGTAGGGAGGGGTACAAACCTGAAGGAAATGAAAAGTGGAGGGGGAGAAGGGAAAGATGGAATAATAGCAGAAACTAAGCAGATGGATACGAAAACTGAAGGGAAAGGGATTGAGGCATAGCTGGGCTTATCAGGACTGAATAGCAAACAAAACCCCTTAATGTTAAATGACAGGTGATGAAAGAGAAAGTGTTAGATGAGGTGAAAGAGATAAAAACAGAAATCAGGGAGGTAGTAAACATCAATTGAATCAACTTAAATTTGCTTCATTTTCAGAAGGATAAATAAGTTAAAACTCCACTGCTGAGTGGACTCTTCTCCGTACTTTTCTTCTGGATCATGATAATCTCATACAGATATCTAAGAAGAAACTACTCATCCTCTGAGCAGGGCTGATTTTGTTGACAATTTCTTGTTCCCAGACAGAAGATGAATGTGTACACAGGCTGTGAGTAGTCTCAAAGCAAACAGCACAACTCCTGTATTCCTTACTCTGTTTCTCTCACCTCTTCATCACACAGGTTCTAAACATAATACTTCTGATTTTCCTGGCCCTTGAGATGCTATGTTTGCATATGTATTTATTGAAATAACTGCTGTTTAGACTTTCATTCCAGTAGTAACTGGCAGACCTGGTCATGAACTGAGACATACAAATGCTGTACAAGAGCCATGAAACCCGAACTAAAATGCCAGGAAATGTGCAATCTGAATGTAAAGACTGGAATTCATAGGTGACCAGAGACTGCCAACAAAGAAATGCAGAAAACAGTGTTCATCTGAGCAATGATAGTCTTTCTTATTATAGGCTCTCCAATTTACCTGAAGTGCGCTTAAGTTATAATCATGATTTTGAAGCACATCATTTAATATAAATGTACCCCTGAGTAAATCTAACCATATGTAAGGTGGCACTTTTCCTGTCTATTGCTGTTAAAGTCTGAATGCATACAGGCACACCTGCTACTTGACCTGGAGCAGGGGATGAATACAGCACAGGGGACAGAGCCCCGGTCACAGTGTGGCACTGGAGCTTTGCTGCCTGTGGGGTGTTCTTGGCTGGCTGGGGTGATGGCAGCTGGGCTTTCTGTCATGTTTGCTATAAACCCTGAGCAACGTCATTCTTCCTGGATTAAATGTGTGAAGGGATCACAACATATTCTGTCTCTGTGCAAAAAATTCTTTCTGTGACTCAGTATACGTTTTGCATGATTATGGGAGCCAGGCAGTTTAGGTAGATAAGCACACTGGTTTATTTTTGCTTCCCATTCACAAAGCGGAGTGACTTCAATTGAGATTTGTAATGCTGAGATGTTTTGAGGAAGGAGGAGTGAGGAAATGTATTGCACAACCTTGAAGTTGTGTTGTCTGGCACAGCAGGAGGCAGATGGGGTGCAAGTCTGGAAGCTCTTCCTCCTCTCAGAGTGGTCCTGCAGCATCCCTGCTCTACATAACCTGCTGGTGTGTTGTGGATGGCTGTGAAGGCAGAAGTGAAGCTGTGGGGTTTTCACATTGCCTGTGAGAATGAAACTTTCTGTGAAAGCTTCATGAGAACTGGCTTAGGAAGAGATCCATGCCTGTGCTTTTATCCCAAATCACAGAAAGTAGAGAATGGAATGTCTCCATTGTATGCAGCATAATGTAGTTTATTACTTTTGTTATGTGAGAAGCTGCTAAGTCTGAAACCAGCTTCTGTGTGGCTGTAGAAAATTCAT
This sequence comes from Drymodes brunneopygia, assembly GCA_013400955.1. Taxonomy (NCBI): domain Eukaryota; kingdom Metazoa; phylum Chordata; class Aves; order Passeriformes; family Petroicidae; genus Drymodes; species Drymodes brunneopygia. Next base: position 19,898 of record VZTZ01020811.1, on the reverse strand, counting down.
GGTGACTGGTTGTGAGAAGAGGATTTACAGTTCAGCTATTTGGAAGAGTTTTGCTGTGTATGCTTCTAACAGACGGCTGAAAAAAGTGTGGATTAACTTCACTGAGATTACCTTTAAAGATGATGTGGCTCCTTGCCCAACTTTGGGATCACCCTGCTTTATTTCCAGTGTAAATATGCTTTCTCAATAAAAGCAAAGGGCCACCAGACTATAGGCAGTTGGTAAATTTGGGACTAAAATGGATTATGTCCATGAGATTTAGTGACTTGTGAAAGAGGGAGATGAAAAAGCAGTGTGTACTTTTATTTTGTCTAATTTCATGGCTATTAGTTTTGAAAGTCTTTTAATAACAGGGGAGTATAATCAGATTGCATTGTTTTGTTTTATTAATTTTTTTCAGTGGAACGTTTCCGAACAGTTTAGCATCTTTCTAAATCCAAAGCTTTTGGTTCTCTTCTTCATTTTTGTGCTCTTGATGACTTGAAAATTTTAGTAGTGGTGTCAATCATGTTGTTTTAAGGCTTCTCAGCTGTCACTGAGTGCACAGCAGAAACTGATGGTGGGGATGAATAATAGTAGGGTGAGCCAACAGTCTGCAGAGGTGTGTGACATGAGGAGATGGGGGTATCGAACTGTCTGGTTGCTGAGGGGCTTTCCCTGCTAGTGCTGTGGAGAAGCTATAAAGCGTCAGCATGCCCTGGTCACAAAAGAGAAGGAGGGAGAATGAGCTGAAGTATAGGCATCGTTAATGTTGCTGATGTGGCTGAATTGTGGATGTCTTTTGGTTTTTTAATTGTATTTTGATGTTCTATTACTGCATGTTTGAAGAGCCTTCTGTCCTTGCTGATTGGCTCTTCCTGATTCAGACTTGAGTTTCCCTCTTTGTTTTCTTGTTTCTCTCTGTGTAGTTTTGTAGCGTGTGGATATTTTAAAACTGTTTGAGGCTGAATAGAGAAGCAGAATCTTGTTCACTGTATTTTGTGGACTAATCTTGGACTACTCAAACTATATATTTGACTACTCAAACTGGATACCTGGTCAGCTCCAGTACGGTACACTGACATTTACTTCCTTTCTGGCTGGTCCCTAAAATATCCAAGTTTGTCAATAAATTGATGGGAAGAAGAAATGCTGGTCAGCTGGTGCCCATCTAAGCTCATTTAATGTGAGGATTTTGCAATGAAATTCTGCTGTAGGAGTCTTTTGTTTTCTTTCGGTTTCTTCCTAAGTTAAATGGATATTATGCTTAATCTTACACAGTCTGAAATGTTTATTGTACTTAACACCATTCTTACTTTGTAAAACGTGTATTTCAGCACTGCAGTGCATGACAACATCCAGCTCTACTGGAATGTAATGTAGCACACTGTTAACATGGGTAAGGTACACTTCGTACGGAACAGTGGAACATATCAATTAGTAAAATATTGTCAAAGACAGGATCTGGTGGTAAAATCAGTATTTTTAAATGTCGCTTATGTCGGTTATGGGATATATGCTGAGTTAACCTCATTGAACTTTTCCCCAGGAATTGATGCGCTTACAATTGGCGGGTCATTATGCTGCTCCACCTGTGTAGTGTTAAGGTCAGTGTGTTTTTCTGATTATAAAAACCATCCATACCATTCCATTATAAATTCACTACCATTCATATAATGGAATGTGCCAAAGCTCGGAGCTCGTTGCAGCTGCCCCTGGTCTGTGTTTAAGATAAACAAAGTGGTTCAGTTAATTTGAGCACCTTTTTAAGAACACGCCCAATCAAGCTTCATTTGAAGTGATCTTTCATTGTTTTTTTTCTTTTTTTGTAACCTGCTAAGCATCCATCTGATGTCAGTGTTGGGTTTGTTTTGTGTGGCCAGCCCAAGAATTCTAACTGAATCAAGACGTGGTGATTATACTCAATTGTAGCAAGGACATCCTGGGAGCAGCAGGCAACTGTAACACTACAGTTGCACGTATCCATGCCTAGGCAAAGCACAGAATGCATCAACTACTCACCTTCACAAGGCATTTCCTGAAACCTGCAGCTTCTAACTGTGAATGAATTCTGAGTCATCACGACAAACAAATCAGCCATCACGGTAGACACTGATGTGTGAGATGCAGGGATGTATGACTATGGCACTAATCACTGACTAGAGAAACCTGTGAGATTATGTGCATGTGTAACACTGCTGCTGTATGCATCTTCCTGCACAGCTTAATCTTCTCAATTGTTATCAATGCGTTATCAAAGAGAGCCAGAATGTGCACTGAAGCTTATCTAGTGTTATTTCTGTCACTAAAATGTTGATATGGTTGGGGCTTTTGTTCGAGTGTTTGCTTCTACATTTTCCTTTCTTATTAATCATCCAAATAACTTGAATTCTGTGAAGAGGAAGAGTTCAGTGAACAGCCATGTCTGTCGTAGGGCATTTTGTTCTTCCAGTTTCATGAGGATGTATCCTTTCTGTTTAAAGTTCTGCACTTCATAGTAGCCAGTGAGAGCCTCAGGCATGAGCAGTTCTGCTGGGGAGGCACTTGAGCCTCTGTGCAAATTAAGCAGTGCTGTAATTGCTGAGGAAATACATGAAGTCTCTTGATGATGACAGCTGAGAATATGTGGACGTGTCCAACAGCACTTCTCCTTTCACCTCTGTCTAGCTGCAAGCTCAGTGGTATTCTGCATGCTTATAGAATCACAAAATGTGATGAAGAATGACTCTTTGGTGAAAAGTAATCCTTGAATGTCCTAGTTTATGAAAACTGTTCACAAGCTGACATTTCATATGGCAATCATTTGAATTTTGCAGCTATTGCATCAGGTAAGTACATCATCAGAAGTATTTGGCAGTTTCTTTTATTACTCTGAAAAAAAAGAAAGCCAACAAGCTAAATGAAATATTCCCCCCCAAAGATGATGCAGGTCATGGTAGGGATTGCATCTTTTTCTCAAGTGAAAGGGCTTAAAACGAAGGGCATGTTTAATAGCAGAAGGGGTATGAAAAAGATTGAGAATATGGTTGTTCTAGTAAACCAGAGTACATAATACCTGTTTAACTTATGAGCAAAACTATATTTTACTTGGGCATCAGAAGGATGTATTTGCAGAATTTTCAAATTCATCTGTGGTGATGATTTTCCTAAGTTTTAAATGAATGAGTCTCTCACTGCTAGCTAGGCGTCTTTAACAAATCTGGACCCTTACATACAACACGACAGGAGATCCTGGACGTTGTGTTAAGTATGTTCCACCAAGAATCCTGACAGGAATAGGTAGCTGATGCAACAGCAGGAAGAAAACAAATTACTTACTTGCTGCAGCATATTCAACTGACTGTGTTGCTTTGTCTCCTCAGGGTGATCTTGTGGTTAAGATAAGGGAGTCTTGGTCCTCAGTCTATGTGGACAGCTGTATTCAGACATACCAAAGTGATGTAAATCACATGTCTATCACAAAGTGCTGTCCATTAGAAATACCGCCTATCTTTTATTGATAAAATTCCTTAACTGCTGCTTTGGTTCAGTTTCTACCACTCTCCTCTATGTATGGAGGGAAAAAAGCATTTCCTAAATTGAAAAAAAAAAGTCTTTCCTCAGTTCCTTGCCCCCCCTCCCCTCTCCTCATCCTGTATGGAAAGCATGTTGAACTAAGTTTATAACAAAATTTCCAACTGGACAATTTTTTCTCCTTTGTTGCCATTATTGGAAAAAAAAAATTAGTTTCTGTTTTAATCTCAGCATGGATTACTTTAGGGAAATCAAACCAGATGCACAATTTCGTGTATGGCAATGAACAGTAGGGCATTTACTTGTTCTTCCAGATAAGGCTTTTCAGTTGCAATGTAGGCGTTGGAGATAAGTGCCAGTATTTCTAAACAGTTTGAAGATTTGATGGGTACAAGGAATGTAGGATCCCTCCAAATCCTTGGGGAGGCCTGAGCACTATTTAAAAGTATTTAGGTATCTAATTTAATTTCTTGAATTAATTTCCCTATACATGCCCTATATAGTCAACAGAGTAAAGTCATGCTTCTGTTGGTATTTCAGAGCACCCTTTCCTTTCCCTTAGCTGTATAACCAATACAGAAAGGTTACTCCCAGTCAAGTGCTCAAATCTCAGTGCAGGCTATAAAAACTGGAAGTAAAATATAGAAACATGGCCAAAAAATAATGTTATAACAAAATCAAAATAAGGTCCCAGTTACAAAAGGTGTTAGGGCATGGTGGCTCCTCTGCAAGTAATTTCTGCCTTTGAAAAATGAAACACAGGACAGCATATTTTGCATTTAGTTGTTCATTAGGGACGAAAGCTGATATTGATCCACCACTTTAAAAAATCATCTCTAGTCTGAGTTTTACATTATGTTTGGTTTGTCAGGGACCACTATAGCACATGTGCTTTTTGCAGTATGCTGTACATTTACATTAAAACACCCATCAATATTTTATTCTTTATTTAGATTTTATGTGATGTGGAGTTATACTTTCAATAAAAAGAGTTATTTATGGGAAAAAGATCTGCTGGTTTTCCTATATCGAATATTGTTACTGTACAGATGTTACCTGGGATTTATTTAGGACTCAACAGACAGAAACTTTTCAGATATCCTTTTGCAGTGTAATTCTCAAGCAAAAATAAACAACAACAACAACACCAAATAAGGAATTATTTTTTCTAAAGCAGCACACACTGGTAGAACCTATACTGAAAGCTGAAAGCTATTTCCCAGACAAAAGCATTTCCCCATATCAAAAATTTTGCAATCCCTTTGCTTTAAGCTGTGCCTTATATATTTGCATTGCCTTTTTCGGTGTTAGTGAAAACCAGAATATATAAAGAATGTGCTTTGGACTCTGCAACTCTTCTTCTATGTTTGTCTGATAGGCAGAAGAGCCAACAGCTCCACCAAAATCCATTTGGGTGCAAAAGGGATGGTGGTTAGCCAGCCTGCAAGCATGAAGGAAACCCTGGCTCTTCCTGTAGACTCTTAGCTGTGTGCTGGTGGTCCCAGCAATGGCTGCAAGATATGGGAGAGTGGTTGGAGGAGAGGTGGAGCTGTGAATCAGAGCCCTTGCTCTCCTAATGTCTTTTTAATTAGAGTACATAAATATTGGCTGGGATGGCAGTTACATCTTACTGGAGAAATTAGGAAACAGATTAATTTTTGGCACAATCCTCTCTTCCTGTTTACCTTCCTCCCTATTTCCAGCACCCATTTAATTGAAGGAACAATTCTCTCTATTTGCTTATTATCTGCCAGACACGTAAGGGAATAACTATATATTTGAGAAAACACAAGTGTGCTTAAGGGCACCACCAGAAATTAAGCCATGCTTTGAAAAACAGCACAACTAACCAATATTATCATCCAGGTTATTAGGAAGGGAGCTCTTAAAAGGAAATTTGATGATGATTGCAATTGTGCCCACTATATCACCTAAGTGAAAGGTTGTGAAGATGCTGCTTTCCATCTAACATCAAGTATTTAGGGGGACAGGAGTATGGGACAGAAGTTGTTTCAAGATCTGTTAAATTCAACAGCCCTTGAAACAACCTAGGCCTCATCTTCCATCACATCCAAGATATGCAAGATGAGGCCTAGGCTGAATTTACTTTTGCACAGGTCCATACCTACGTGCACAAGCCATTGTCCATACTGGATAAAATTGATGACATTGGAAACTACATGTGCCTTTGGAGTTTTGATGCCACTTTAAAATTTCTGGTTGCTGTACTGGCTGTTGTCAGCTAAAATCTCATGAAATTTCAAAAAAATCTGAAATAAAAAGCATTATAATTTCTTTTGGTAAAATGCAAATATGCTTATAACTTTCAAGTTTTCCATACTGGGAACCTACATTGTTTCCATAGTGTTTTGCAGCTTTGCTCTTGCATAACGTGTGGATATACTTTGGTTTTGACATGTACAAATATTTTGATTTTGCTGGGAAGTTCAAATATGTCCTCAAAATGTGGCACATCTCTTTAAAGCAGAAAAACTGGCTGAAAAAATCCATTTTTTTTGAGCCTCTATATGATAAAAGTCTAATTAAAGTCAATTAATGTTTAATTTTATTAGTATTAAACCATTTACAGAACTAGTTGCATAGTGAAAAAATTATTCTACAATACCCCAAGAGAGCTCTGTCAAATACATTATCTCTGACTCTTTATATGAATATATACTTTAACTGAATTGGGAATTTAAAATGAAAAATATAAATGAGATTTTTTTTGTACTTTGCACTTTAAATTAGTCCATTTTTCATGACACTGAGTTTTCACCTCTATTAATTTCTTTGCTTCTTGAAGAAAAATTATACACTTGATGCCTCATTTAACGTAGGAGAAAAAATTCACACCAGTTTTACTAGTAAGCTGGAAATCTGTCGCAAAATTCGATACAGAAAATATAAGCATATTTTTTTTAATTTGTAACTAAAATTTTCCACCAGGATGAGAAAACACTAAACTCTGTATGACAAAATACTAATTAGGAGGAAGGGAGCTGGAAAGGGAGTAGTGTTAAATTGCATATTTGATCAGGTCCTGTCCCCACTAAAGTCACTTTGATGAGGTTTACGTTGTGTTTCTAATGACCTTTGAAATACCATAACACCTATTTCTGCAGACTTCTACATAGGAGGAAATTCCCTCGTGTGAGTAATCAATTCAATCGGTGGAGGCTCTGTATAATTTTTTTTTATAGTTTATCTTCTTGGGCTGATCAGATTTATGGTTGCCCTTTCTGTCTGTCAGTCTCTTACCTAATTACTTCTGAAGCCATTGGCTAATTTCAAGTGAACAGAAAGGAGTCTTTGAGATAATTAGGTTTCTACAGGCCTCGGGGGCTGGGAAGAGGAGGGAGACCCAAGGCTGGGACTGGAGGAAAGACAGGTAGAGTTGTTTGTCACTGCTTAAGTAGTTGGGAAAGTCTCTGGGATTATCATTACCTTGGCCTTAGGTGGGATTTTTGCATTGAAATGGACAGGAAAAAGTTGGGACTTTAATAAAGGTTTGGTGATCATGAAGGATAGAGCTCTGCAGGAAAACAGCTGTATTAATTCCACTGCTAACAGGGCTGTTTGTTTTTATTTCCAGGAATACTTTTGGAATCAGACCTGAATGTCTTTAATGCAAACATTTAGCTTCTGGTTAAAGGTTAGAAAAATACAGCAATCAATTTATCACTGATACTGAGAGAAAAAGTGCCAGAAACATTATTATGTGGCTATTAAGCTAATGTATTACAAGTGATAAATTTGTTAAATTAATGTCTTTGTCTGTTTGCAGGTCTTATACTGTGATGGGCTGATCCTGACTGGACATCAGGTGCCCACCAAAGTTGCTCTATCATTCACCTCCTCAGCTGGACAAAGGGAGAGAAAATATAACAACAGGGTTGTTTGTTAAGAACAGGGAGATCACTCACCCGTTACTGTCAAGGGACAATCAGATTTGACTCAGACAAATTAAATTATTAGCAATCAAATCAGAGTAGGGTAATGAGAAATAAAACCAAATCTTAAAAAAACACCTTCTCCCCCTGGGGTTGTGGCCAGTTCTTCACATGTTTTTTCTGCCACTCCTTCCTTGGACTCCTTGCTCCAGCAGGGGGTCCCCTGTGGGGTCCCTCTCACAGGAGGCAGTTCTCCAGACTTCTCCATTGTGAGTTCTTCCCACAGTCTGCAGTTCACAAACTGCTCCAGTGTGGGTTCCCTTCAGGGTTACAGGTCCTGCCAGCAAACCTGCTCCAGTGGTGGGCTCTTCTCTCCATGGTTCTTCAGTTCCTGCCAGGAGCCTGCTACAGTGTGGGCTTCCCATGGGGTCATCCATCTGCTTTGGCTTGGAGTCCTCCTTGGGCTCTTCTTCACTGTGGGCCTCCAAGAGTTTCCAGAACACAGCTGCCTCACCGTGGTCTGCATCCCAGGCTTCAGGGGAATCTCTGCTCTGATGCTTGAAGTGCTTCCTTCCCCTCCTTCTTCACTGATCATGGTGTTTGTGTAGTTGTTTGACACACTTTTTTCACCCCTCGTTGTCTTGTTTTGTGCTGAAACTTTTTACCTGTCTTAACAGTGTTATCCCAGAAGTGCTGCCACCATCATTGCTGGGCTTGGCCTTAGCCAGAGGTGGACCCCACTTGAAGCCAGCTGGCACTGTCTCTATTGGACCTCAGGGAAGCCTCTGGCAGCTGCTCACAGAAGTTGCCCCTGTAGCCCCCTGCTGCCAATACTTGGTCATGCAAACCGAATGTATACACAGAAATGAATTCTTGCACTGCTTTGGAACCCCTAATGAAAATGCCTGTTCAAAAGTCAAGTTTTAGCATCACTGACATTCCAGTTTTACTGCCTAGGGTTAAGTTGAATAGCATTTCATCTAGTGAGAAATATCATCAATTTAAAGTAGCATCTGTGGACCAAAGTGTATTTCATTGATTTGTGCACAAAATTGGACAGCAGGAAGCTCTTGTCCTTAGGAGAGCAGAACTGAGTCCCATGCCAGGACATCCAAGCAGGCCATGGCTGCTCGCATGGCCACAGCCTTGTTGCAGGGCGATGTGTGTGTCTCAGTCTTTCTTCCAGAACTCAGGTTTAAGGCCTGCAGAATGGAACGATTTTCCAACTTGCTTACTTGTGCAGACTTCTACAAATACTGATTAATTAAACCTTAGACTTTCATTGCAATGCCCTAAAACCTAATCCTTGATGAATTTAGGACGCTTCCTTGACAGAGGATTTGTTACCAGAAAAATAGATTAAAAAAATTTCTCCTTTGGGCCTTACTTTAAGTGCAATATTAAAAACTGTAATTACTTTTCTTCTGTGAGGATTCAATGGCAGCAAAAAAGTGTTAAGTCTAACTAATGGTCCTCATTAAAATTAAATGAAACTGTGGTTTGAACCGTCATTCAGAACCATTCTCATGCCTTTGTCTGTGAATGAGTGAAATAGAATATTTCCCATCACCTTTGCAGATGTTCTGCTTCTTTGAAAACTACCACAAGATCTTTTGAACACTAGACTAGAAACCCTTTTGAACTGGAGTAAAAGAGGAAAAAATTAAATTAAAACCTTGAGTAGCAATGTGAGCAGATGTACAGGCCTCTACATGTGAATGTGTGATACCCCATAGTAATATTTAATTATTGAGTTGGAGGTGTATTGGCGGCCTACTCAGTATGGGTGGAGTTGAGAAATCATATAGTCACCACAGGGCTTGCCCATCTCTATGTGGAATTCCATAATTTTTTGGAGATGGTAGTCACAAGGCTTGTCTCTCTTCTATGTTTATATTTGGTTGGTGGAGCCTGGACCAGTTTGCCCTTCTTCATCTGCTTGAGCTAGACTACTCCAGTTGTTACGTGTGGTTTCTGCTTTGAAAAGCTGCTTTCTGCCTGTAATTGTTTTCCAGGAGGAAACTACTAGGCTGCATTTCATCTAGCCTTGGCTAGCATTTCCCCAGGAAACCTTAGATATGTAGCTCGGAATTGTCTTAAAGTGATCCAGATAAAAACAGAGCCCCTGAAAGCAGCTTCTGTTCCCTCATGTAGGAGTTTTTTGGGCCCTAGATAAAGCCACCACATGTTCTTTTTTGTAAAATGTGAAACTTGTTCCTCAACTAGAGATTGTAGTACCAGAACTACTACTTTTCTCTAGGCACAGTTTCCCCAGTTTCTTTTCTTGCTTATGAATACAATTATAGCAGCAGCTTATCATGATTTATACAATCAAAACATGAACAACTTTTAATAAAGATGAAACAGTAAGTAGCAGTCTGGTTTGAAAATACTTATCTGAGGCTAGTTTTACTGGTCCAGGAAGAGAGACGTCTCACCCTTTAAACTACGCCTTGGGAGTTCAAAATCACTAGTGTTAAGTTTTTAATTTTAAACAGAATTATTTTCAAGAATTAAATATTGGATCTGTGCCATTATTTAGCATAAATCAGTTTTTCTTTACAGTTCTTCAGTGCAAATTAGGAACTCTTGATCCTCAAAATGTTTGTCATATTTTTCTATAAAAACAATGAACTTCAGATATTTTGTTGTCACAGTCTCCCCAAAAGTATACATACATGAGGAGACAATCTGTTGAGAATAAGCATACTTAAATGTGGAATTCAAACTCTTGCAAGAAATTTTCGTTCTGGTGTTTTCCCTGACATCCAGTGGCTTCAGACAGAAAACATGCAGTAATGATGACTCTGCTTCAGTGTCTCATGTTCCAGTTTTCTTTAGAAAAAATGAAAAATGTGTTGTTTTCTATTCTTATAATTGCATAGAGAAAAAACCATTCAGGTATCATGGTCTAAAATTAATTGTATCTTAAATTAATCCTAACCCATCCAATCACATTTGTTTTTAGATTTTGAGATCTCATTTTAAGAGTAGTTGCTGTGATCTGTATTCCAAAATGCAGCTTGCTGCTCTACGTGTTTGTGTGATGAGTTTTCTGACAGAGCAGCTTGTCCATGGATCAAAACGTCTGGAGTGTTTTAGTAAAAATAAGAACTCTTTATTTTCTGGGTCTGGATTAGTTCTTGTTAGCTGCAGATGTTGACTGCTGTATGGGTTTTCCTTTGCCTTACAAAGTCACTTTGTTCCCCATTGAAATCAAGGGGAGTTTTGCCTTTAACTTTATCGTAAGCAGGATCAAGCACACTCAACTGGATGGCATTTCTGTATTTGTCTGGAGGTAATATGGTAATAACAGGAGCTGTTTAGCAAATTAATTTTAAAATGTCAGGGAATATTCTAGTCCTCATTGAAAGGGAGATGATGGAACTGAGAGCACGCTCTGAAGCTGGCGTCTGGTTGAAAGACTGGTTTATTGAAATGGTTTGTTGTTGTTCGTAGATCAAAAGAGAGATTGATACAGGCATTAATACTCAACAGACTGCTAATGGTACCTACCTGCCTCACTGCCTGAGGAGACTAAGAGACTGACACTTCAAAACACTTACACTCTTAAAGAAATACAGATGGAGGTAAGGAGCATGACGGAGTCTAGCAGCAGTGAATGAAACAGGACATTTTTTATGTTCTCTTTGCCATCAAGTGGGGGTCAGCCACCATGGGCAGCTGTAAAGAACCATGAGTGAAAACAGCCTCCTTTCGGCCCTCCTGGGTTTTGTATGTTTATTGTCCCCACGAGTTAATCCAGTGCCTGTCTTATAGGTGATACAGCAAGTGATGCTGTGTGCCCTGTCCCTTCCTACCTACAAGTGTGGGGAGGGGTGGTATTGACAAGTGAGAAAGGGGAGATAGGCCTTGAGAATAAAAAGGGATGGGGCAGAGAAGGTGCATGGTTACCTGGAATATGGGCTGTGATGTGAGAGACATGGCACAGAGGAACAGGGTTGTTGCCAAAAGCTTGGAATAGAGAGAGGTAGAAGGAAAAGTGCACACATCTCTTTCAAGGGATGGCACTCACAGAGTCAACAGAAATTTCACAGGTCACAGTGATATATGTCTTGTGGTGTGTGTGTGAATCCACTTGTGCTGCACAGGAGTGTCTAGGCAAAAAGAGAAGTGTGGGTGGTGGGAATGCTACATGCATACATCTGCGGGATAAATCCTTTGATACATACACATGTACCTTTAGTTTGCAAAGATTTATACTTGTGTCTGAAGAGAGGTTAATATTAAAACCTTCTCTTTTGATATCTGTGCTTAGTTGCTTTCTGTTGCCTCTTTTTTGTGTGTATATTTTATGCATAATAAGCTACACCTGACACCTGTGTAATACATTAGACAAGTCTTTTCTTCCTGTGTCTGGTAGGAGTATACACTACAGACTTCACACAAGGCTTGTTTTCTAGCAAAACAGTTGTCTTAGTGGAAGGTATAATGCATTCTTCATGGTAGAGAATGGTAGGATTTTTATAACTCTCATGTAGCATAAAAAATTAAGAGTGCTTTCTGCAAAAAAAGACTCCTCCAGTCACTGGAATTTGGGGAAGAGATATGGGAAATCCTGGACTGCTTCTGAGCAATGACTGAAATTACTATACCTGACGGTTGTGGGAAACAGTGTACATTACTGGATATCTTTCTGCAACTCATATTTACTCTACATCATTTAGTTCATGTCTTAAATTGTGCAGAATGTCTTCACAGCTTTTCCTGTAAACATCTGCTATGTTTACTGGTCTTACATTTTTTAAAAGATCTGTACATAGAGTGCATACACTATACTAAGTATTTTATTTTCTGTGCTCTGACTTTCTCTGGATGTACCCTCTAGTTTGCAATTTTACAGTTGTCTAGAAAATCAGACTATTCTTAGGTAATCAGGTAGTAGTTTAGTATGTTTTTTTAATTTCCCTTATGATTCTATTTTACGTCCATTAATGTACTTAGAATACACATTTGCCGCTGCCCTCAGGAGTGCTTTGCCCACTTACCTTTATATAATACAAAATTTTACAGCTTGAGAGGTCTGACTCCTTTCTGCCTGACCTAGGATCCCAACACCCATTTGCTCTTTAAAAAGGGATAAAGAGAGGTGGAGCTGAGTAAGGGAAGTAAGGGAAGGCCTTACTTGGGTCTCAGTAATTTTCATGAGGAGCCAGTCTCTTCCCTCTGAGCACTCAGGGAGTCTTGCATTCCTAAATTGGGTGGCTCAAGTATTCAGAACTTCAGTTGAATGAATCTGGACCTCTGTAGACATTGATCTTTTTCATAGACAAAGTATTTGAAGAACCAAATCCACTGGTTATAAAAATCTGTCAGGTAAAAGATGTCTGTTATTATGCGCTGTGTAGAACCTGAAACAGGACATCCAGCATGGTCAGGGCTTCTCAGTAGGAGTATCAGTGGAGCATTTCAGAGAAGAGCAGCAGTGTTTTTAGCCTGAAACAAAGAAGAGCATCCTCCTTCCTGAAAGCCCTTTGGACTGGGTACCATTCCTGGGAGGCCAGCAGAGTCCTGCTTTGCGGTGGACCTCATAAATGTGGCAATAATTCTTAAACAGACAGGTGTGGGACACACAGGCTTTTTGAGACAACCCTTTTGTTAGAGTGATGTTTCTTTGCTTTTAAAGGTGGATTAAACCAATACTAGTGCCTGGTACAGAATGTTTGGTTTTCTTCCTGCTATGGTTGTTGTCCATAAATATTGTCCTTGGGTGTGAAATGATGAAGAATGAAAGGTTTTAGTCTTTGGCACCATGGTCTCAAGGATTTGTGTGTCTATGAATCTGTAGTCCACACTGGCCTTTGCGGACATGAGGATTCTTGGGGTGTGTTGTGCTATGTTGTGCTTCATCTGGCATCTGTGGAGAGGCAGTCACTGTCCTTCCTCTGTCTGGTACTGCTGCAGACTTCTCTGCCTGCTTCCAGTGTTTGAAACCAAACAAGTAAAAAATATAAATTTCCTATTATGTGCATCATAAAGCATGAACAAAGGTGAGCATTGTGGACTTCGGAGTATTTGACAATAGCATATGAGCAGATCCTAAGTTTATTTCTTTAATTTTGTAGTGTGGAAAGAACAGAGTGAAGCTGTGTAATGTTATCTTGATTAAAGATATTATCCTGTTGATCCTTTTCTAATTTCCTTACAATTATCTTTTGAGATTTTATATTCAGGCTATATTGCATATTTACCTGTTCTTGTGTACCTGAATATGTCCTTTAAAAATATTGGCAGTGTTTTCAGATCTTTTTTCTGTAACGGGCAAATCTGATGGCTGTTTCTCATCCCCTGCTGTGCCAAACTGCTGAGACAAGACTGTTTTTGCTGCTACCAATTTAACAGAAATGTAAGAAATTAATTTTGTACTTAGTTGCATTCCATTGCAGAAACTTCTTAGTGCTTTATGCAGTGAACTGTGAGTGGGTTGTCATTGACTCAGTGCAAATGTCTTAAAAGTAAGATTGTTAATTGCTCTTAGTTAGACATAAAGTGGAGAAATTTGGAGTCAGCTCATGTAAAACTGGTAAAATATCCTTTTTGTTGTTGTTTTTCAGAAAATTGTTTGGTTTGTATACTTACAGAAGTAGAAATCTTAATGTGATGTGTGTGTCTTTTAGCAGGCTCTCTTGGGTTCATCAGACTTTTGTAGTACTTTCACAAAGAGAAGGAAAAAAAGCATTAATTTTCTTCCTTTTTCTGAACCCCAAGAATTTCCCTCCAATCAGTGCCCCATATTCCAGCTTCTATTTTCTTGTCCCCAGCAGATTGTTTAAGTGCTCTCAGAAAATATGGACTGCTCTTAATTGGTGCTTTTGCTCTGTAGATGGTAAGAGTATCCTCATTATTGTGCTGCCACTTTTTTCTACCTTATGGCTAATAGGCCTGCATCAGGAATCAATCCCACCCACCAGCACCAAACCTTGCCGGGCTGACCTTCAGGCCAGCTCTTTTATTTTGATTCTAATTTGTGCACTGATTTGCACATCACTGAAGCAAAGTTAAATGTAAGAGGATACATTAACATAGCAGTATAGCTGGACTGGAAACGCACAAAGGTCAGAAAATGGAAAAATGAACTGCCTAATAACATCCATTTGCCCAGCTCCTAATGTATAATGGCTTTGATTTCTGATTAGTGGTCATTATAGGCATTTGTATATATATATAGGTATTGTGCCATAGATGTGCAGTATTGAGACAAATGCTTTTAAAGTTCTCTAGTGTTTTTATGGCATGCACTCTGAAATATTTCCAGCTTTCCCAAGAGCAGCCATTTCATCTATGTGCTCTGTAATTACTTGCAGGGAAAAGGGTGTCAGTAGACCATGTAAGCCTGCAACTCCCCTGGGCTATTGTTGTGGGGTAACCTTAGTTGAAAACTCCTGGTACAGAAAGGAGAAGGGCGACCCGGAAATGACGTACCCAAAAGGAGGTATTACAGTTTCTGCCTCCAGAACTCATAAAACCAGGAGAAAACCTGGAGAAGTTCTCTTTTAGACTTCGGCGGACTGAGAGAAGACATTGTTTTCTTCCCCCCCACGCCATCTGGTGAGGTCCAGCCAAGCCACGTGGCATGGCTGATGGCCAAGATGGCGTGGCAAGGGGGAATGGGAGGACCCAGCCCGGACTCTCGGCAGGGACAGTTCAGCCAAGCCGACATGCCAGCTACAGTAGGCAGCGCCGGGCCCTGTGGCTCCAGGCCCTGCTCTATTGCCCCAGGCCGAAATGACTCAGCTTCGCCGGCCCCATTGGGCTGGCCCAGGCCTGTTCTGCATGTGGCCCGGCATGGGAGAGGGCTCAGGCTGGGCCCCCTGATGGAGAGAGGCACACGCGGGCTCCTCCCCCTGCAGCTCGGACGGGGCCCTGCTGGGCTGTGCCAGGTCAGCTCCGTGGTGTGGCTCAGCTCGGGAGAGGGTTTGGGCTGGCCCCGTAGAGCTTGGACGCGGTCCTGCTGGTTGGCTCCGCGGCACGGCTCGGCACGAAAGAGAGCTTGGGCGGCCCCCTATAGTTTGGACATGGCCACGCGAGCCCCCTGCAACTAAGGCACAGCTTGGATGGAGAACGGGGCAGACGAGCTCCTCTCCCTCAGCTCAAACGCTGAACATACTACACTTGAACAATGCAGGCAGACAAATTAACTGGTTTTTTTTTCAATATCAGGATGGGACTTGAAAACATCCATTTTCCCCCACACAAAAAGAAAAGGAATGAAAACACCTACAAAAGGTACAACATAAAGACTCGAAGTTAATGAATGAAGCAAAGCCTATATCTAGAAAAGGAGGAGATGNGGGGGGGTGGGGGGAAGGGTGTTCTAAAGGTTTTGTTCTGATCCCTGATTATTATTACTCCTATTTTAAGTCTGTTAATAAATTCTCTTTATATTCCTTAAAGTGTAAACCTACTTTGCCTACTATTAATCCCTATCTCACAGCAAAAATCAAGTAATTTTGGTAAGTGTGCTGGCGTTTAGCCAGAAACTCAAATAGGCAAATTAAAACCCCTACAAATTGGTGTTTCTGTCCAGTTTCAATTCCCCAAACCTCTAAACCACAGCCGCTGTTAAATGATTCCTTTGGAGTGCTAAGAAGCCATTCCTGTGCCTCTGAAATAAATGGACTGATACTACAAATTTCTCTGTGCTCTCCAAATCCTATGGCTTCATGGCACTCTCCAATCCTTAGCTTTGTGACTTTCATGTTGGGTTTTATGTTTACAGCAAGTCAGATACTGGATGGTATGGAGAAGACTTTGCATAGCATTTTTCACTCTGAGCCCTTGTTTACTGGATTTGGCTGTAGTATAAGCTATGCTTTAAAAATCAAAATTTTTTAAGCATTATATTAACAATTCTTCCAAAATTCAAATGTCTAAAGGGATTTTTTCTCACAGGATGATAAATAAATAGCTGAGATAGGTGGCAGTAGGTTGATAGGAGGTGGTTGTGATATCTGAAGCTGTAGCCTTGATTACAGCTTACTTTTGAACTGTGTTCTTTCTTACCTCTGCATTGCCTTGCATTTTGTATAGTCAATTGTACTGCGTCTGCAGTGATGGAAAATGGAAATGTTCTCTTGGTTAAATTTGCTGTGCAGGTACCATGTGCTGTGTTGAGGACTGTCCCCAGGCAGGAAGGAAGAAATCAGAGTATTTCATTTACATTTTCCTGCCTCAGAGTTTGACAGAGGGATAGTGTAGTTTCCCTGAAAGCAGCTGAGTGGTGGCAGCTATGGGGCCCTAAGGGCTATGGGTGGGGAGAGCAGATTGGGAAGAGATGCCTCCACAGCAGGCCTGCAGTGGAGGTGAAGATGAGAAGGTTCCTGGGAAGAGCAAGAAGCAGATCCTGCAATAAGTATTCAGGGCTGTGGAAAGTGAGAGAGTTTGGTCTGAGGAAAGACTTCACATTGCTGAGTTGAGAGCAAGGCCAGAGGGGAAAGTCCTGTCCTGTAAGGAGCAGCAGCAAGATTCATTATCATATACTTTTGCTTTCACCCAGTTCTTTCACTCTTCCGTGCAAGAGGTGCGTTTCCTGTCCTTCAGAACTTTCCCGATTCTAATTTAAGTGCTAATAAAACAGTTTTACATGCTAAAAGCCCTTTCAGCAGCCTCACCTTCAAGTCAAAGGTCTTCTTCAAAGCTCTGGCTTGCAGATTCCCATAACATCATCTTTTGATGACTGTAGGCACTGTTGTTTTCCTACTTGTCTTTCTGGCCTAGCCTCAGGATTTTGCCCTGGGTATTCATACCTGGGCTATGACTAGGTTTTCTAAATCTCATTGAGCTGACCAAATCTTTCATACAGGCTGTTACCACCTTACTTACTGTTCTGTTAGTACAGTATCCTTGTTGACACACATTCTCTTACCTTCTTGAAAGCTGGTCGAAAGAGTTCTGCTGAGATAATTTATCACTTTCACCAGACTGCCCTAATTTTTTACTTTTAAATCAGTCTTAGCTCCTTCTTATCTTTGAAAACACATAAGCCTTGCAAATGACAGCTAAAAGCTTATCAAGAGAGCCTTAATTTCTGATGGAGCAACCAAGAGACTGACTCCACATCTGATTTGCCTATGATATCAGACTTGACTAGTGGCATATTAGTTTTTCAGATGGATAAATGTGCTGTGTCCCAAGCTTCCCATCACAGAAAGATATCTCATTGTCTTCCTCAGTATGTGCCCTTGAAATTTGGGTTGCAGTGACGCTTGCAGACATCTGAGTGACTACTCTGAGCTTGTGGTAGTTAATATTGTCACCTTGTTCTCTTCAGTGTCTTCGTCTGCCAGGGCTCCAGTGATGGGTTGTGTTTCAATCATATTCTCTCTTTGGTATGAGCAGTGAAAGTCCATTGTACCACCATTCTGACCCCCACAAATCCATCTTCCAGCAATTGGAGGTAAATGGTATCAGTCCAAGTTTCTGAAAGACCGCTCTTAATTGTTTGAACAGCGAACAGAGCTGGATCCTTGCAGATGTTTAGCTGAGATCTATCTCTTTTTGCTAAAGCAACATGGACTATTCTAGCACGTTTTAAGATAATCCCAAATGAAAAAAAAAAAAGAAAAAAGAAAAATCCCTAACATTAAACCCTACAGAATTCCAGGGGACGCTTCCATGGCAGCTCTAAATCCTGTGGTGAAATTCCACTAGCAATAATGGTGTGAAGCCTCTCAGCCTGAGGATTCTTCTTGTCTCAAAGAGGGAGATAAGTACCATTGATGGTACATTTTTTTTAGGTGGTGAAGGAAAAGGCACCGGTGACAACAGCTCTCTGCTTTCCGAATGTCAAACAGCAATCAGGAAAGGAGAGGTGTGAGTGAGAAAGGGAGAGAATGTGGAAAGTAACTGAAATTTTTTTCTTGGTATTTACTGTTTACAGGTTTCTATGTGTATATTTTTGAAGTCAGTTTTCTTTACAATCAGATCTCATCTGTCATTTCCTTTAGGCTGCCCCTTCCTACTTTCCCTGTTAGTGATTGCAGTTGCATTTATACTGGAGGGAAAAAAATCTTCAATTAATTTTTCAGATGTTTGTTTGCATTAGATGGACTAAGTGAGATAAATGAGAGACAAAGTGTTGCTCGCAGATAATCGTCCAAATATCTGATTTTGGGTAGGACTTTCATGTAGCCAGTAGATCTTTAGAGACAAAGCTTTCCAGAGCTCTTTGAAAATCAGCAGTGAGGGAAGTGAGTGGGAAAGTGAAGCCTGGGGGTCATTTTGAGCAGAGTCCCTGGGTGGAAACTCCCCTGGAAGGAGTGACTGTAGAAGCAGCTGTAGAATGACTGTTTTGAGGTAGGAATGAAGATGTGTTTGTTGAAAACCAACATTTGGTATTTCTTTGTTCTTGCTTTATAATTTACACTCTATATTAGAAATAAGTGTTTAGTGTAGTGGGTGTAGTATACACACCTCTGAAAGAGGATTGAGTGAGTATTAGTCGCACACCCCTAAAAAATATATGATTTTTAAAATATATTATATATCCATGATGCTTTCACAAGACGACAAGAAGAGGATGTCTTTGCTGTCTCACCATGGGTGGGACTCTATCACCAGGGCTTGGGGGCTTTAGATAGTTACATGGGAAACATGAAAAGCTGAGAATAAAACATAGAATACCTATTTTACCTGACCTCTCTTCTGCTTACTCATACAGCCATGCTTGTATTTTGATGCCATTATTTAATCCAGATAATTATGTGTGACTGTTCCATTCATTTGGGGTTTTTTTCAGTTTTTTTTCAGTTGGGGATTTTCTGGAAATACAAGAGACTTGGATTTGTGGAGAATTTGGCCTTCTGGGCTGCTTTAAAATTATGCATTCCATTGGTATCAACATACAGGAAAACAGGAACTTACAGAATTAAAACAGAGTGATAAATACACCTTTTTCATTAAAACTGCTTAAAGTCATACTGAAGCTGAAAAAAATGTTGAAGTCTAATTTAATTTTTAAGGTATGCAGTTAATTAATACTTTACATCCATTAACATTCAAAAATGAAAGTATCTGCAGAACCACTACTCCCTGGAGTAATTTGTCACCAGAAGTAAAACATCTGCCTTGTGAACTGAAGTAGCTTTTGGGTAGTGCTGTGAGCAAAGGAACCCATGTTAATGATACAGACTAATCCAGAAGAGTGACCTTCAAGTTTGTTACACTGATATCTCAAAATTATAAAACCAATTCCAGTTGTATCAGATACTGTTGTGACAGCCAGTGCCTTCTTTGCAGACAGAAACGGCCAACAATTTAAAATTACTGACTAAAGCATGAGAGTTTGTGAGCCCGCTTGTGCATCCCAGATTAGAAAATGTTCTCAGCATGTTTCCTGATAAAAAAAAGATGCATTTTCTGTTTACATGGTATTTTGGTCTTCATACTGTGAACTCTCTATCCAGTGAATAAATGTAAGAAAAGAAGCTGCAAAAAAAGACATGATGAGATGCACAGCATATGCAACACAATGTCCCTTCCCTTCCCTTCCCT
>VZTZ01020804.1:0-19648 GCA_013400955.1 Drymodes brunneopygia | reverse complement strand
AAACAGCCTTTGAAAGCCACATAAAAACTGTGGCTGCAAATGAGATCAGAAGAAGAGATTGAAATGTGGATAAAACTCCAGCTGCCTCCAGGCTGGTTTCTGGTGTACCACAAAGAAGTTTAATCAGTATAATTATAGTTTTGAAACTAATTAGCCTACAAATACTTGTAATGAGTCTTTGGACTGTAGCATGTGCTGCCTGTAGTTCACATGTGGTTTATGAAACAGACTCATCATTCAGAAGACAAGATAATTCTTTTTCTGGTTGCTATACAATTTGTCTGTCATTAAATTAAACAAACATATAAAAACCCCAACTCTTGTAAAAGAAAAATCCTGCTCCTAAGCCAATTAATTACATCAGATTCAAAAGCTAAAAGCAAAAATAATGCAATTCAGCTACATATCAGTAATGTCATCACTTTAACCTAAGCTTTCAAAGGACAGAGTAATTTTGTTTAGTGTATTTTGTCCTTCACTTACATTTATGTTTTGACTACTCCCTCCAATAGGAAAACCAATTGCATCATCACTTTCTATGGCACCAAAAATCTGGTCAAGGAAAAAGAAAAGATTGTATACATCAATTCACAGGTATGTGAAAACTAAGCAAAATCACATATATTAGGCTTTTTGAATAGTTCTCATTTAACTCAGAATTCACAAGTCTAACAAGATGATGTTCTGATTTGCAACTGATACACCATACAAAGCATTGGCGTGCAGATTTAGCTTTAAAGCTGTTGGATTTGTCATTCTGACTTCCTATTTTTTCTACTATCTAATTTTCCTTGTATATGCTAGGGGCTCTCCACTATTCAACAAAACATTAGCTGAAAATATAATGTAACACAGAGGACTCAAAACTGTTCCTGCAGCAGCACATGCTGCAGCTTGGGGTTGTTTTGCCTGGGTGATGTGTGGAAGATCTCTAAGTTTCCTGTAAGATTTAAACAAAGATTGTACAGATCCCTCCACACTTGAAAACACAAGTTCTAACTGCACAGTGCAATAGCAGCATTACCCCTTGCTGTTACGTACCTTTAGCATTTGAGTGAGATAGGAGCCGATGTTTTCTAAAAGCAGTCTGTTTGGCATCTGTCTGGAAGATTTCTTTGCAGCAATGTAGGAGTTACTCTGGCTGACTAATGAGCGCATTTCCTCTAAGACAGAGCGGGTGTCAATGTTGTCACACAGTGCTTCATGAATTGCTGCCTTCTTCTCGTAAAAACTGAGAACAAAAAGATTCTTTTTAACTACTCATACCAAAAAACCTGTAACTTTTTGCTGGTCATAGTTTGTATTTGAACGAAAAACAGATGAGCAAGAAAAAAGGCATTATCATGATGCTGCTGTTTTACTGCTATGGACAAAGGCAGGCAGGATAATCTAATTGGCAACAACTATCCAAACAAATTACATCAAACACTCTTTCAACAACTGGCCTTTTCGTGCAAGTTTTTTTTTCTAAAGCAGTATAAATTGGTTATTTAGTATCTTCTTGGGCTTACTTTTTATGTTTTTACAGTATTGCTCTCCTATCCCGGTGTACCAGCCAAGTTCTCTGTTTAGTATCTTTCCAAGGGCAGAGCACTAATTTGGAAATTAATTTACCACAAAGTGAATTGTTATGAAGATATTACAAGTAGATAAAAGGAATGAATCCATGCAAACCTTTGTCATGTTAGTGACATGTAGTAGGTATAATAAATAATACAGTATATTAAGTACTATTTAATCACACAAAGGCTTTATGGTTTCAAACAATGTACTTTTTCCAAGAAAAAAGAAGTGGTAGAAGAAAGGAGACAAAAACAAATACCCACAAAGCACATCTTCTATTCCTCCCACTTCCTTACTCCTTCCTTTTGACTACTCTATTACTTACTATCTCCCCCCTTTTTAAATAAAAGATGTTATCTCTACCAACCTCATGTTGAAGATAAAATTTTCAGAGGATATCACTACACAGAAACATCTGCACTTAGTCCTTCAGTAGTAACATTAGTGATCACAACAGTAAACTGAACTAAGAAACAATTTTAGCATTGCAATGTAAGATGCTTCTATTTTAAATTCCACACAAAACAGAAGTCATTTAGGAATATGTTTGCATTACAAATAATGGTAGTTTTGTTATAAAAGTCTAAAGACTGCAAAATTAATATTACTGTCTCAACAACATATTTTCAAACACTGTCACTCTGATCTTTCATGGTTTTAGTCATTTAACTTCTGTTTGTCTCAGATTGCTTACTATACTTTGAAATGTGTAAAATACTGTTTTTCCAGTTGTAGCCACTGTGAATTATTGATCACTTCTTAGAGAGAAGACAAGATTTCAAGTAGTGAAGAAAATGACAACTATCTAACAAAAAAAGTTCTTTCCCTTCACAAACACAGCAATGAGGCATGCCAGTGTACTTAACATAAACAAAAGGGAAATTAACAATTCCATCTATACTTCATAAAGCTGTCCCAAGATTAAATTGATTGCTTGAGAAGAAACGTGATGTAAAGTGGGAATGCTACAGACATAAATATCACTATAGACATTGTAAGTGATTTGGTATTGAAAAAAGAATTAAACATGAAGTGACACAATCCAGAGAGAAGTAGGAATGCTCCACTCACTTTTTGTTCAGCTCTACTTCTTGATTTTCCCATTTTTGAAACTGGTCTGTCACATCAGTGGGAGCTCGAAGAATATCCTTCACATTTAAAAAGAACTCCTGTAAAAGAAGAACATAGCTAGAAGTTGGTTTCAATTACACATAATCAATACTTACTATGAAAGGGCATTATTTCTTAATGAGACTCCTAAACTTTATGGGTTCAACACTGTTTTAGCCAGGACCTAATGATGTCTCTCAAGACAATAAAACCCAATAAAATAATTTTGCATAACTCTGTAAATCACAGTTGGACTGCAATTCATTTTTATCTCTTACTCTGTTACTTCATGATACCCTACAATAGTCTAACACCAAGCTGCTCACACAAAAATACTTTTAAAAAAGTTTAGGCAACAGTTCTTAAGGCAGATTTTAAAGTGTGTTGCTAGCAATGGAAGCTGAAGAATAAAATGGCTTTATAGCAAGGATCTGTTTTAAATGGGCATCCAACTCAGTAAAAAGTCATTTTAATCTAATCTATGGCCCAAACCAAACATTTTACATAAAAAGCAGAATAGCTGCAGCTGGAGAGACCAAGATCAACAATCTCAAAATGCTGTACAGGGTCCTTGTGGGAAAAGTGAGTTTAAATTATGGCTCCAAACTAACCAGGGACAGGAATTGTGCCTGACCTCTGACACACCTGCAAGGCATAGAGGGAAAGGCTCAATGTTTGTGGTGAGGAGACAAAGGGGGAACAATATTCCTTCTTCCCCTTGGGCTACATTTGTGTAGAGTCTGACCTGGTAGAAATGTTACACAGTCTCTGTTGGACTGAGTTGTATAAGCAAGCAGATCTGAGAAACTGATCTTGTGAGCAAGTGCCAAGCTGCTCAGAGATGTCAAAACTTAGAGAGAGCACCCAACTGCAGAGAAATGTAGCAGTCTGTGGAATTTACAGGACTTGAGTGTTCGATGGTAGCTAAATAAACACTGTGCCATCCCACCCGATGAGTTCAGAAGGCAAATCCAGTCTGGGAATATGGCGTACATATCCTTGGAGTTCTATTCCTTGGAACACATATGGCAACACAAAGTTCAGAGAGCTGGAGAAGCAATGGAAAACTTACATTCATAAACTTCTCATACTGAATAGCTGATTCCATGGTATTATTTGAATAATCCAGTGTATCCTTCCAAGAGTGCATGAGGAAAGCCAGCCGTAACTGTCGTGCTAATAGGAATTTCGAAATAAACAAGGAAAGTTATCATAGGCTAAAGCATTTTCGTGGACTCCAATACTGCAGTGGCTAAGAACATAATCTTTAAAGTTCTTACTATCACTACATCTACCAAAAAAACAAACCCACTACCATCCATACTGATAAATACCAACAAGGATCAGAAGAACAAGAAGCTGTTCTAAAGTTAGTGAAGAAGAAAAACACCTGAAGTTACCCTGAATAACAGAATTACCACAGCCACCGAAGTACATCAAAAGCATTCTCATTCCAAAATAATTTTTACCTGTATGTTTCTTCAGTGCATCTTTTATGGTGATGAAGTTCTTCAAAGATTTGGACATTTTACAGCCAGCAATTGTTAAGTGACCAGTATGCAGAAAATACCGAACCCAGTGATCATTTTCAAAGTATGCCTGCAGGAAAAAAACAAAACCCAAGATCCAACACTGGGTATTTTATTTTATATACTTTACATACATATCATGAAGTAGGAAAACTTAGAGAGAATAAAATCCTGAGAACCAAAACTCTTGCTTACACAAAATACACATCAAGTTTAAAAAACTGAACTATGGATTTACGTAAGTTGCAGACAAAGCAAAGCCTGTTGCTTTATCACTGCAGAAAGTCAGTTCGTTCACCTCAGACTGTGCCAGTTCATTGTCATGGTGAGGAAATCGGAGATCAAAGCCTCCTCCGTGAATGTCCATTGACTCTCCCAGAATGGATCCAGCCATTGCAGAACATTCAATGTGCCAACCTGGACGACCCTGTTAACAAAAAGGCATTGCTTGGTTACTAGTAACTGTCTTCCTCTCCTGCCTCTGCCTCATTCCCTCATGCTGTTACTAAGAGAAAAAAAAAATTATCAGTCTCAGCTTCACAAAAGCAAACTGTTGCATTTAAAGATTCAACCTGGCAATGCATCTGTAATGTTCTGATCATCTTGCTTATTGTTCTTTTAAAAGCTACCTTAATATTTTTGATCACAAGCGGAAAAAAAGCAAACAATTTAATGCAGATAAAGTTCTCAGTAAACAGAGAACAAACTACAAGTAACAGCCATGGTGAGCCTGCATAAAAACCTCTGATAAAAAAGTATCAAACAGACTGATACATTCTAGATTATTAAATGAACATGAACCATAGATTCTTATGTCTGAATACATAATCTCCACAATTTATACATTGTTAATATGAGGTGAGGCAAAAAAACTGGTGTAACTATGCTATTTAAATTCGTGTAGAAAATCCAAATCCTGATTATAATGTCCTTCCTTACCTTTCCCCATGGAGAGTCCCACGAGGGCTCTCCTGGCTTGGAGGACTTCCATAAAGCAAAATCATTTGGAGAACGCTTCTCACTTAAGCAATCAGCTGAGATGCTCAGGTCACCTTTGAAAAGAGAAAATATAAATGTATACATTTTACACCAGCATTACTGATTTGCCCTGCTGTATCTCACATACAGGAATTAAAAAAAAAAGCCACCCAAAAAACCCCACCAAAAAACCCCAAAACACGAAGCCCCAAATCATTGAACCCTCAAAAATCCTCATTATTAACCTTGATAATGCTTTGGGGTTTTGGTTAATGCTTGGTTGACAAGTACCTGGCAAGTATCAGCTGCACTGCTTTCTAAATTTTGACATGAGATTCATCTACATTCTCTCAGCAGGCAAATCTCCAATACTGGAGTCACAGAAAAAGAAATACAGAAAGAAAAAACCCATACTCGGAGACAAGTAAGACTGCAGAATCAATCCATTCCAAAGTTAGATGGTTACATTTACTGTTCTGTTACCATCAGAGATGTGTTATGCATTATTTGCTGTTAGGTCCTTATAATTTAGGTGACACTTCCATTGTAACACCATTAAACACAAGGAATTTACCATTTCTGCAGTATCGTCCAAGACTAAAATGATCAACAGTGCTCCCTACAGCCTAAAAATCCAAGACAGATTAAAAATAAGATTGTCAAGGTTAAGCTTCTCAGTTACTTTTGCTGTACAGGTTGAAATACCTGCAATCTCAATTGCTTAGAATATGGTACATTATGCACTTTAAATATAAATGTATTTTGCTTTTATTTACATTAATTACAAGTTTCAAAGCTTAGCATTTCTGCTGCTTGTAGCAGTCAAAATTACATTATCTGTCAGGATAACAACAAGCATCACAAATGAGTCAAAGGAGCTAAGCTGACCAGAAATCACTTAGTATCTGCACATTCTTGGTTAGTTACAGTCATCACTCAGCATCAGCTCCTATTTGCAAAAGGACACAACTATTCAACAAAAGTGACTGGTTATGTGGTGGAAATGATATAATTATGTTCCATAAATATGGTAGATTAAGCAGGCCCCTTTTATTTCACATAGAAGATTTCAGCTATAAGAATTTGAATAAAGGAAAAAAAACACATACCCATTTAAAGCAGCATCTCTCAAATACTCCTGCATTCTACTCCTACATCCTACTCTGTGAGTGTCCTGATTTAACCTGGTATGAGTGTTATATTAAAACCTTTTAATATTCTTTTTATAGACTTTCTGCATGATTTGCTAAAACTGTATAACTTTGGGAGCAGATAACTAATGAGTCCCATTTACTGAGCATTTTATAGCTCAATTTAAAAAATCTATACTTGGATTTATTTCAACATAACAATTTTACAAAGTTAAAAAAGAGTTCTCAGCGTGAAAGAGGAACCCAAATACTTGGCATGAAATAAGCCCAGCCTGATGTGGAGAACTTTTGCCTGGCATGTGGAAGACCCAGGTTCAAGTCTTTGCTCCTACTCTGAGCCAGATGAGCAGGCAAATAACTGGGCTATGGACAAATGACTGAGCTATTCCCAATTCTGACCAAAAAAACCCTCACAAACAAAAATCAAGCCAAAACCATCCTAGGATTAATAACATTTCTTGGTATTTTCCAATTTAAAACTTTCAGGGAAGTACTGGCTTGAGCTACAAAACTCTTTACCAAAAGAAATTGGTAAAGGAAGCGCAGCAGGTAAATCATTAAGCTCTCACTGTGACTGAATATAAATGTAGGGAAATCAATTGAAGAGACCAACACATCATCAGTTCCTTCAGCAACTTGAGCAAACCTTTACCTTCACCCTCTTGAAGAGCTTTCTGATCACCTACAGCTTCAGGCACCAACTTAGCATATGAGTGTTTTTCACTGGCATCAAACTTCATAGTATCAAAGTACACAGATCCATTGGAAACATACCTGAAAAGTTAAAGATCATTATTTAGCTCACTTTCTACCACAACTTGACTGAATTTTACCCCCAAAATCACTGTCATAGGTTTTCTAGTAATTCCACTCACAGTATGGTACTGGTCAGTATTGTAAAGATGACATAGGTGAGCCTAAGTTTTAAACCCTTACCATATGAAGACTTTGAACAAATCATTGCAAATCATAATGAAATTGATCAAAGAGAAAACAACATCTACAGTCAAGTTTTTAAGAGGTGAGACACCAGGTAACAGTCACAAGAATTAACATTTTTTAAAATTTATGTTATTTACAACATATTTCTAACTGTCAGCTCAGGTGTCAATTTTTGATGAAGACCAGGAACCAAACACAATTCAAGTGAATGAGACTTCGACTTTATTTTAATGAACAAGGATTTCACCCTCTAGGACATCATAAGAAGTACATTTCCATCAGGTGAGAAATAAAAAGTCCTTTGCAAAGAAACCTGAAATCTCTTTATCTGATGAAAAACTGCTTCTAGCAAAGACTACTGTTGCCCATAAAAACAGCTCATAGCTAAATTCTGAAAGCAATCGTTTTGGCATTCAGTAGCAAACTTACCCATAACCATTATCCACAATCTTCTTCACAAAATCCACAATTTCTGGCACATATTCACTAACCCGTGTTAAAACATCTGGAGGTAAAACCTGGAGATAAAAAGTAGAATTATATATACACATATTAATGCAAATATGCCCTAAATATGTATGTTATTTATTGTTAAGTTACTTGCTCCAAAGCAAGTGATAATAAAATCTAACCCTCCTATTTCAAGCTTTCTGTTCTGAAACAATGTGCTGTGGCCACTTTTTCCTCAGCCTTTAAGGGATGCCAGCTCTTCTGACAGAAGAGGCAGTAAGTCTCTCTGATTTGCAGGTGAATAAATCAACCTTCACTGGCCTGAACCACTGCCTATGACACAGCATTTAATCTGTAACAGACAAATCTCTTATTGATGCTTATCATTACACAATTTCTTAGTGGCTGAAGACTCTTAAGTAGTCAGTCTAAACACTAAGGTTGGCAGGGATCTCTTGTGCAGCCAACAGATTCCATCTCAAACTTCCGGACCACTTTATTTGCCCATGTTACACCAAGGGGATGGATGGCATGGAGAGCACACATCAAACCTGATCACCAATTAAGTGATGTGCAACAACCACAACAGATTTAAGATTGTTGGGATGGAAACTGAGCAGGTGCTAATTTAACATTTACCTATCCAAATTAAAGCAAATACTTTATCAATAAGGTTGAAATACAAGGTTTTTGAAAGCTATTAAGGAGCTCAATTGTCTTCTGGGTCCTATAAGGCACAGTACATACATTTTTAGAAGAGAAAACAGTTCATTTACTTACGTTGAGTGCTTCCATATCCTTATGAAATTCCCCTTCCCAGAATTTGGGAAGCTTTGAGAATATGGAATTGTCAGTCACCTGACTGCCAAATTTTGTGTCCAACCAGTCAGACAGCAAATCTTTGGCTTCTTCCAACAGTGTCTAGAAAACAATAATGATAAGAGCAACTGATCAAAGACTTGCCCTGTTTAAATTGTGCAGAAAGATCTTATACGTCTCTTTATGAATAAAAGGTTCCATAATGTCTCAGGGAATTACTATGAACTATATATTATTTTTAAACCTCCTAACAATAATAAGCCAAATATAAAAAGGAGCTCAAACTTACCTCATGACATCTGTTGATCTCTTCAGCAGGGAGCTTTGCTTGCACAGCTTCTTGTAGAGGATCAAATGCAGACTTCACTGTATTTTGAATTCTTTCCAACATTTGTTTTTTATCTGGGTCTGTTGTCTCATTTAGTTTAACTGAAAAGGGCTACAATTAAAAAAACAAAAATTAGAAAGCTAGCTACAATAGAGTAGCACTATGCTCCATACACAGAATATGATCTTAGACACACAGTACTTTGCTAGTGATGAATAAGACATTATGCCACAGAAAAAGCTTTGACATTGACTACTGAAAACATGAAACATGCTCCTCATCAGATATAAAGGTGCAATCACAGGACTTTAGTTCACATCCAAAGATCATTTTTTCAAAAACACTTCATAAATCACTACATCATCATCATAATTACTGTTGTTTCCATTTTCTATGCAGCTGATCACCTTAATTACACAGTTGATTACCACGAATTTGAAAAGGACAAGCTTTAATGTGAAACAGGGAGAGATTAAATAAAACTTTTAGGGAGTATGTCAGGCAAAGATAGCTGGGCAAAATTTCCAGGCCTCCTATTCCCAGGCCAGTATTCAATTCATTAGAATGATAATCTCTTTGTGGTCTGTAGTTCTAAAAATTACCAGAGAATCACCTTCCCTCACCTTCAGTACTGAATACACAATTTATTAAATTCTTAAAGCTTTCGAGCCTTTTCTTTCCAAGGTCATCAATGGTACAAAAGGGAAACCTCGCAAGCTTTAAAAATGCTTTTAAAGGATAATTTTAAAAGTTTGAATTCTAACACACAAACACCCAAATGCTGTTTGAGCAATACATGCACTCACAAATAAGTGCTAATATCACTGAGAAATCAGAAATGCCTTTTAAAGGATTTTTTAATTCTAAAGCAATGTAAAAATCAAAGTGATGTGCACTTCAAATAACTTATAATGTGTGTGGTACCACAACTAAAACAAGCAGAAAGTTTGAGGAGGTAGCAAAGTCTGACACATTTTTTAGATGCTTTCCTATATTATTGAGTGAGAACCTAAAACACAAGCAGAGATTACCACACCCACCTCTGAGGCAGTTCTAACATCTTCAAGTAGCTGTTCTGATGTTGATTTATTCTCTCTATATTGTTCAAAAAGGTAGTTTTGTCTTGCTCTCTTGATGATCTACAAATCAGAAACACAAAAATATTTCTGTGACATGACACATAGTTATCAAAGTGTAGATAAAATCTATTATGTACAAAAGGCATTTCAGAATCCCTATAAATTTAACAAGCTACAAGAATTACGTGCAACAGTACAAATTAGACACACCACACACAGTTAAAGAACTACCTCAACAGAGTCAATTAATTACCTCAACAGGCAAATAAAATAAATTATCTCTTTAAAATACTTAATATTCATTATCTGTGACAACATTCATTATTGTAAAACGGTTTGCTTGCTACAAAACTGAGACAATCAATGCCTTTGTGTACAAAATGTATATATCAGTAAGTGTAAGATTTATCTTAGCTTATCAAGTGGCAATTACATGTGACTCCCTGACTTCCATTTTACAAGTAGAGCATTTTAGATTGCAATTAAAAAAACCCCTTACCTTATCATCAATATCTGTAATATTCATACAATAGAAAACGTCGTACTTAAAATAATCCCTCAAGATTCTTCTCAGGATATCAAATGAGATGTAGGACCTAAAACCAAAAAGATACAGGGGTGTTTTTAGTGAACACCTGTATCTATTCCATGCACAAACCATTTTAACCTCAGTCAATAACTGTGCAGCAGTTTCACTTTGCCCCCATTTATTAATAAGTTTTAATCCCACAATGATAAAATATTATAACATGCTTTTAAACTTAAATTGGAAGCATTGAGTTGACAGAGACCATTTTCTAGTAATACACTCATCTAAATAATACCTTATTCTAATGATATTTTGCTTGCACTAGGCACTGTTCTCACATATATCAAAATAAGAAATGCAATACCTGGCATGTCCCATGTGAGAAGCATCATAAACTGTTGGACCACAGGAATACCACAAGACCTTTTTTCCATTCTGAGGCTGAAATACTTCCTTAATTGAAAAGGAAGATACAGTGGTCAGAAGAAAGTGAAGATATGGCCTCAGGTCAATAACACTCCATTTGGAGATTAGAACATGAAAACATGGATTATAATTGCAAAAAAAAAATAGTTATTCCACTCCCAACTTTACCAAAAGTAAAGATCACCACTAGCTTTATCATGTAAGAGAGATAATAGGGCATGGCTGCTTATGTTACATGCATTCTCATCAATGAAGATATCAGGTTACAACAATTTGGACTAAGCAGGGCACAATTCAAACTGTTTATAGAAGTTTTCTTTTGCATTGAAAAGGGTTACACCCTAGAATCAGTACACAAATACCTTAATATTACATCTCATGATACATTAATATCCTTAATATTTCCTCTTTCCCAAAGGACTTTAAAACAAAACCACAAGAAGTTTCATACTTTTTATATTACAACTATATAATTGGTGAGACTATTTTACACAGACACCTGAATAAAGAAACTGTGATTTTATTCTGCTCACACCGCCTACACTTACATGTATTATAATTGAATGCCTTGCTATTTTTCATGACAACTTGAAGCTGGGAACTGGATATTATGCAATATGCACATAGAGACACATTGTAGGGTATGTGTATTAGTGTATATAATACTGCGCTTGCCCAGCAAATGCACTTGACTGGTACAGAGTTCCTGGCCAGTGCTTGTTCACATTCCATAAAATACAACCCAGAGATCTGACTATTGACAGGGCAAACACTTCAGAAATGAGGATTTGATGGCTGCTCTATTTGTGTTTCTAGGGAAGTCTCCACTTTCCTTTCATTTGCTCACCTTACTGCGGGTTAGGCTGTTGTAGAGGCAGAGCCTGGAATGTTTTGTCCCTTCAGGGGGAGACCAGGGGGGCTGCACACGTCTGCTTTTACCTAGGAGAAAAGGTAGTTTAAAGAAAACCAAAAAGACACTTCCCACAAACAGATTTGCAATCTAACATTTTCTTGTTATCACCTCATTATTTCAGAAGGGAAAAAACCCTACATCTAAGTGCAAAAAGCAGGATCAATCCTAGTAATCCAGCTAGAGCCTCCTACAAAGCCACCAAATCCAAAGTAAATTATTTCCATCTAGTTTATTTTCTACTCTCTAACTTGCCATTCCTATTAGCTTTTGATCCAAGCAGCAGTGAGGAAGAGCACGCAATTCAGGTAAAGTATTACCAAGAGTTTTGAAACTCAATGAATCATTAATGGAGTGTTATGGCAGTCCTGGGCTTGCTGCAACACCACTGATTTTACTGCGATGGCACATCACAGATCTCACACAGAATTTGCAAAATATCTCCTGAGTCCAGAAGTGGTCTCTAGAGCCAATACTGACAGAGTATGTGCACTCAGGGTGAGACAGAGAGGAGACAGAAAGACTTAGAAAGAACCTCAGATTTTTATCATGCGTTGTTTCTAAGTACACAAGGCATTTCTGAACACACTCATTTACCATAAATATGCTCCAGTTCAGCAAAAGGCTACATTTTGTCATTAAAGAGAGTAGATAAAACCCAGGGTAATATTAGTGACAATATCCTTGCATGTGTTTTCTCCTAAATTTGTAAGAGGCAACATGGTTGTTAAACTCATGGGGTTTTTTCAAAGAGAAGTATGGGCATGTGATCTAAGAGCTGCAGTTTGCTGTGCACTGGGCTGCTTACAGCTGTAATGATGTTAAACCAATTATCACATTAACTAGGAATGAAAGCAAACCAGGAAATTCAAAAATACAGCAAGATTGCAAGCTTAATACACACAGCACTATCTTTAGGAATTCTCATGGTATGCATTTTAACTGCAATTAAAATATTATACAAACTATTTGTTTTGACAACAAAATTGTCTTTCTGATCCTGTGTCCCAGGGTGCTTTTCATTAACTCTGTTGCCCTCAATATCTTCATATGCATATTCTAGCTGAAAACCTTCAAGTAACATAAACATTCATGGTATAAAAAATTTAATCTCTTCATCTTGCTTTTTTGAGTAACTGCCTAAATAAGGAAAAAAGATATTAACTGTAGTACTCTGCCTCACAAAGGGACTTCATTCAATCTCCATGTTACAAATCCATGAAAGTATGTGCCCATTCTAAACATTTCATTGCACGAGGTAATCCTGAGCAGAACACCTCACATTCAAGAGCAGTCTCTCTGTAACACAGGTCATACACCAAGGTATGGATTTGTTTACTCTTTGATTTACAAAGATTACTCTGGCATGCTTAATTGTGGCCAATGCTTCCCTGGGGGAAAGAAGCCTGTGTGGGTTAGCCTAATAAAAGATAAATCTGTAAAGCTTTCTTCAGTTGCAACCGCACGAACATAAGGAGAAACCGATACTGCACCCCATATTTCTCAGCTTGTGAGTTAGATGTCACATTTTATCCACTATACAGATGCCAAGGGCAAAGTAAAAGGCTGGTAAAATATTGGTTGGTATGTTCAAATACACCTCTGCCAGCCTACAGCCTTTCCCCTGGTCGAACTGAAGTTCATTTGCTCTAATCCACCATGGAGTTTTCTGGTACACCAAAAAAACGACAATGAAGTATTCAAGATCTAAGAAGTATGGCAGATTTGTGTGTTATTTTCATGGTGAACACTGCAGAACACCATTCCAGGATTCCTGAAACACAGGCACCAATCATGGAGATATATATAACCCTTCAGAAAGAGAGACTTAACAGCAAAGATTTCATGGTCAGGAAAATGGAAACCTTTTCTCTTTCTGCTCCACCCTGACCCATGGAAGTCTACAGACAAATTGTAGTTAGTGGATAAATCTGCTATCAGAGCCAGGGGTGCAGATGAGATCCCTTCTCTGCTGGAAGGAAAAAATAACCAGCACAAACACTTGCAGGCACACGCAACACACACAGAATTTACTCACAGCAGCCTGATTTTAACTACTGGTCTGTTAAGAATTGAGAACACAAATGGTGAGAGGTTGTGAGAAGATGGCATTGCAGTAATACTAGTTAACAACCATCAGCAAGAATGACAGACATGCATTCATTTGCAGGTATTGCAAGCACTACACAACAGCTCTGCGTTGTTATTTTTCATTATTTCATGACTCCCTGAGCAAGGATCTCCCTATAAAGCAATTAAATTAGACTAGCTCATTGGGAAACAACTCAGGAGAGTGATGCAGCTCCCAAAAATGCCTGCCCATGCTTACACAATGACCTAGATTAACCAGTTAATACTTCCTCAAATCATCACCATGTCTAAATTACCAGGGTTAAAAAAGAGCCCCAGACATTCTTTATGAAGCTCAGTGTTAATAACAATCATAAGAGGAAGTATTCAGTTTATTTTATTGTGAATTTGTATATTATGCAAAAACTATTTAGTTAACCTTACAAGGAAAAAAAGTGGACTGAGCAAACGTTGGTATTTTCAGGAAGAAGTCCAAACCCACACATTCTTTTTCAAACCAGAAGAGAGCCAGCTTTTTAAAGAAAATACACATAATCAAATTCTGTACACTGAGGAACTTTAACATTAAAAAAAATGATAACAGCGTCTACATCCAAATAGGTCAGGATCTATCAATTACACAGTAACTGTATGCAAGAATAATGTTATGACTTTGAATACAAATTGATACTGTAAATTTTAAGGTGTGCAAGAGAGTATGAAAGGGAACTTCTCAGAATTCTCAGCAATAAAAACCAATACAATGTCAGCTAGTCTATAACCTGCCCACCAGTTTCATATTACTCACTTGTTTGAAGTTTACAAGGCTCATTTTTTTCACTGCTGCCATCATAGATTGCTTCTATGTGTCTGTACCACCGGACAACATGGATATACTGGTCCACAGGTGGCCCCAAAAACTTTCTGAACACCTCCACATCTGCATGTGAAAATGTGAACCCCTGGATATAACTACGAGTGCTCAGGTACTCGTTCAGAACCTTCACCCTGGCTTCCTCTTCACTAATGCTCAGAATAAAACTGTAGCTGGAAGCTGTAAAGAGAGGCACAGGACATGTGGTCAGCATTAGAAGAAGGAGATCCCATGACCAAAATATATCCTTATAATATACATCTCCCCCTGTAAATTAGCTCTGGCAATGGGTAAGAAATTTGAGAAAATTAGATTTAATACAAGCTACCGAATAACTATGCATTTCCTATTAACAGGATTGTATTTCCTATTAACAGGATTATGTTCATGCTGCCATAAGTTTTTGAAGACATCTTTCAAAGAATAATAAGGACAAGAACACAGGTCTTTCTCATGAAGAAGTGTAATGGACTGAAATTGGAGAAAACCCTTTACATAGAGCAAACCCAATCAGTCACTGTTTTCCCTGCTGCTGAAACACTCACCCTGCCAGTATTAAAATAGGGTTCATGTTATACACTGTGGAAAGGCTGTGAATATGTCTACTGAACTTGAGCACGTAGTTACATCTTTGCAGGCCTGCTCCCTGCGTGCAGGCTCTCAGCACGATGCTCAGTTCCTCCTACTTGTTCTAGAAACTCAAACCTTCAGCTCCTGCTGTGTATTCCCATACTTATCCCATACCCCTTTCTCTCCTCAGGCACATGAATAATATTTAAAATGACTAAAATCTACACAAACGAACAGAAGGGGTATCAGATCGTGCCCCTCTCTCAAAATTTTTTAATCCCATGATTTCTTTGGTATATAGGCAAGGCAGATTCAGTTATGCCTCATCCTGACAAATGCTGGGACACAGAGGAAAGCTCTGTGAGTTGCTGGGGATGCTCACAGGAAGAGCAAGCCCTGTGCAAGCCAGTGGGTACAAAGCACTCTGAGGTTACAGCACTGGGCTAGCACTGCCATTAGGCAAACCCAATATTCACATTTTCCTACAATGATTCAATGTTTGTCGCTCCGTTCGTGTTCAAAGCACTGTACAAACATGAAGGCAATATCCTGTTTAGGGAGTCAGCCAGCAAGGTAATTTAAGCCAAGGTCACAGTGCAGTGAAGTGAGAGAGGCAGCAGGAGAGCACCTGTCCCTGCTCCCAAACCCCAGCAGAGACCATGGCCAGAAGTGTAACTTCTCACACTAGCATGAATATCTCCTGCACGAGGAGTTCCCAAAGCATGGAGCTGCTTACAGAACATCGCTCTTGGAAAGGCAGGAATGAAAGGAAATGAGAGAGTGACAGGTAGGAGAGGATGTGAGGGATGGCACAAATGAAAAGTTATTCCCAATATCATCAGTTAAAACTTTATGAGCCATTTTCTGTATGGATATCAATTATTAAAATTGCAACTTAGCAACTCAGGATGACAGGGAAGTGGCAGCTAGATATCAATGATGTTTGTGTTTGACTCTTTTGGGTATAAATGAGATATAGTGGCACATCGGGAGAACCAATAAAAAGGTCAATGCTTTAACAAAAAAAATTTAAAAATTGAAGTTCACAAAAGATATTTAAAATTTATACACAAAAGCAAAGACAGATTCACGTAAAGTATAAATCCTTCTCAAGACCTATCCATGTAATTGCTCAGTGCAAATAAGGAAAAACAAGGAAATAATGGTTCATAACTTGACCTTATGGGCTTCCCTTACCTAGCTGAATGGCATTCAGCTTCAGCTCACACAGTTCATTTTACTACAATCTTTTCAGGCTCCTAAATATTTACTGATGTTTATCATCACAGAACTTCACATGTTTATACACATGAAATAGTTTGAAATAGTTATGTTCATTAACTGTGGAAACCTAAGACACAAGTCTTCCTTGAACGTGAATTTTGTATACATGAATCATGTGACGGGGAAGGGGGAAAAAAAGGAGTTACAAGAATGATCTGGGTGGAAATGAAACTATATCTCAAAGAAAAGATCTTTTGCAAGGAAAAGCAACACCCAATTTGCAAACTATTATTATGGTTATTATGACCATTATTCACACATCAGGCCACTAATGGGAAGCAAGTCAGTGTATCTGAAACAATATGAATGCTTTCCAACCACATCTGTAAACCAATCTAAAAGGGAAGTTGCCCGAACTTACACACAAATACAACAGCACTCATACAAGCTAATTTTGGCAAGGAGAGAAACACTGCCTGTGAATGTCAGCACCAGCTCAGCCCTGATAAGCTTAACAACCAAAATTTTTGGAGCAATCTTGGCACAGACATTAATACTTGAAATTATAACGTTTGGCAGGCTCCCTGTCCCATTCCCAGGGTCCCATATTGGTTTCACAGGCTGTGCTGAGCAAATGACTAAGATAACACTGGCTTGGAAAACAGTGTAGCTGTGGACCACTTCCTTCAAGCAAAAAGAATCAGTGACAGCTATCTATGTAAAAATCAGTTCCAATTCAACTGATATCACAACTAAATGAAGAATAATAAATCTACATAATCTGGTTTTCTGTGATTTCCATTCTGTATCCTCAGTTCCCCCATCTTGCAATGCCTCCAATTTATTAAATACTCCCACTGAAATATCTCCTGGTACCTCCTAAGTGCTGCATCCCATCTTCCCATGCACTCCAGTATCCCCAAGCTCCTGCACAGCTTCAGTCCCTCTTTGCTCAGTCTGTCAATGGTCTGCAAGAGGCAGCTGTCCACTGTCAAATTAATTGATTAATTAATACCAATCAGTGGATTCAAAAAGTACTGAGGGAGAAGAGCCAACGGATATATGCACATCTGACCTGTTTTCCCTGTTGCTTTAGGGAGACAGGCTAAGAAATTGCCCTACTCTCTGACTGCAATTTTTTTCCATCCCCAAAACAGAAAAACTGCAGTTGTTACTACTCAATTGCATCAGAAATTGTCTCCTTGACAGCAGAAACATGGGAGTACTACAGAGCTGTTGCATAACACTGAATTTCAACTCATGTGAACAGAACAATCCATAGATATCATATCACACAAGAGGAAACAAGCACCGGACATGAGTATTGGAGAGGTAGCAAAATAACCTTGAAAAATGAGAAGAATTAATGTTAACAACATAACAGTAAAAAGTTATTTCAAAAAAATCCCACTATAGACAGTAATTAATACAGTTCTCACACAGTAACTGCTGGTGTACAACCTCTCTGGGTGATATAATTGTTAGACATTCTTCTTTCCATGCATGGAGTGTTTCAGAGACTACTAAAGGACACTGGGAATTTGTGAGACTGCAGCAACACAAACTCAAAGGCACAGGATTGCTTCTACATTTTATCTGCACATAAAATAACTTCTGAGGTTTAATCAAGACGCATAACCCCCACAATATCAAATTTAATGGAAAATTTTCACTTTCATAAACTTGAAACTGAAAACCTCTTTTTCTTGAGGGTGTTGACAGCAAAGTAAATAAAGGAAAGCCATAAAAGTAGGCAGTAAGCTAGCTGACACGAAACTAGAGAGTTACTTTGCTTCAGGGAAAAATTATGTTTCCTGGGCCTCCCTGAACCTGCTAACCTTGTCAGTCATAATTAGATGGCAACATAAATGTTCTGGGAATTCTGCAGAGGCATTCTCCAAAAAGAAATCTTATCAATTTCTGAACATTTAAAAATGTAATTTCTTTTCCAATTAGGCTTTCACCAATTTAAAACAACTCAGAAAAGACAAATGTAACATGTATCATTATCAATACAGCCCCAAACTGGCCATTTATCATCCTTGCCCACCACTCTGGTAGCTTTGAAAGGAATTCCAACCATCTGCTCCTTTTCCATTAACATTTCACAAGAACCAAACCATTCCAGCTAATGCCAGACACAGCACACAGAGACAGAAAAACAATGGAATTATCAAGACTCACACGTGAGGAGAAAGAGACTTTTTAGATCAGTAGGGATTTTTAAGTCTAGAGAATCCCATACCAAGGAAGAGCTTGTCAATCCTAGTCACTTGAGTCCTGAAAGTTTCACTTCCTCTTTTCCTGAACTGAAACTAAATGTAACAATTGCAATTCCAGTAAAAGAACCCCACCCTAACACACAGTAACAAAAGAGCTTCTTGAAGTGTACCTGAACTGAGCTTTTGTTGAGTTTTGTTCTCCCCAAGATACTGAAAAGACTTCTGAAAACGCCAATCCCTTGGCAATAAGAAATGTTTCATTTTAGTGGGATTTTAATGGGAATGTTACTTGTGGTGAATAAAGAGCAAAGTAACTTTCGGTAACAAAGGAATAGGGGCAAAAATACTTGTATTTATAGGGTCTTAACTGGAATGACAGAAATTTCTGACCCTTTACATACCATCATGGTATTTCATACTTGCATGACTGGTATGCCAAGTTTCCATTTGCTACAGTAGTGCCAAAAATTATAGTACTACCCCAGCCCTCCTTCCGTATGGAAGCGAGCAGTACACCCCATCATTAAAACACGACCACAAAAAATGTCCGTAAAAGTCCATAAGTTCAGGCGTGAGTTCAGGCATGGATGGCTGGGGATAGATGGGACACACGAGACAGGTGAAAAGCACGGACGGCGCTGAGCAGAGCACAGACCCAGCACACCCAGCATTCTCCCCGGGCACCCACCGAGTTGGGGGACAGCTGCTCCCGGGCGCGTGTGACGAGGAGCTCAGATTTTTTTTCCATAAATCGCTAAACGCCACCATTACCCTCAGACCCGCGGCGGGGCACACCGCGAGTCGCATCCCGCGGGACGCGCACCCAGTGCGGGGCTCCGCGGCCCAGGGGGCCCCTCACGGCAGCAGAGCCCGG
>VZTZ01020802.1:0-12139 GCA_013400955.1 Drymodes brunneopygia | reverse complement strand
ACCAAAAGGGAATGGAACTTGCTGGAAATATGTTTAACAGTTCAGTTTGGAACAGAACTGTGCTTTTAACTGCTGCCAGTGGAAGACCTAATTAATGCTGTTCTTTCTTGCTCTGCAGCTCTTTACTTGTGCACAGATATGTATACTCCACTCACAACAGTACTGCTCCTAGGAAGACTAAAGCAACAGTTCCTGAGTGTTACAGAGTCCAGTAAAAAATTAGATTTATGCAGAAATTGATTTATGATTTTCAGAAGGAAAAGAGGTGACAGCACAATATCTGCAGAGGATGCTCAGCTTTGGAATGATAAGGACTATGAGTTTGCAATTTGGCTGAGGATATACACTATGAGGGACCAAGATTACTCTTCTTTCCTTGGCTGTACCTGTCTCACAGGTTGCAGACATCTCCAACACCAGAGTTTCTAACCTTGCTCTGAGCAGGTCTCATCAGTAAGCTTTTGAAACTGCCTATGGCATCCAGTGATTCATCTTGTATAATGACTCAGTGTTGCAAGCTCATGGAGCTTAGCCAGGCTGAACAACAGTGGAAAGTTTTCAATTATTTTTTCTTTTCTCAGACAAGATTTTTGAGGCTACCATCTACTTCTCTGCTCACAGATCCCAGTTCAGAGCCCATTGACCATCCATTTCACAGATCTCACTGCGGGGTGCTTCAGTTTTGAAAATTTCTCAGTTCCCACAGTTATTCTATTCCTAGCATGTGAACAACATAGTTACAGCATTCTTCCTGGGGGACGTCCCTCAGAGCATGTGATCTTTAAAGGAGAGACCCAAGATGCACAGTCAAATTATCAGATATGAGCTTATGAGATTGTCCTTATGAGGAAGTATGATTCAGGGAAGGAATTGCTGGTTTTAGAACAGTAAAGTTTCTGTATGATATTTGTGTTGCAAGGCAAAGCTCCATATGAGCAGACATTGGGTAATGAAGGTTCAGTGGGAGCTGTACTACCCATGTCTAACATTTGCCTCCCCATTACCCAGCAATAATCATGTTATGCAGGCACAGGCCTCCTGGAAGTACAGGCAGGCTTTGTGTGATAGATTGCTGATATTCATGCAGAAAAGCAAGACCACCAAACCTTTGCACTTGTCAATATTTGTACTCTAGCAGTTGGTGGCTAATGGCTTAACACATTGATTATTGTTGCCACCCTCCCCCCTGTATTCCAGGAAAAATAAGATTGAGTTTCCCAACTCAGGGATTAGAAAAAAATCGAAAATGCAACCCAGGCTCAGGCTCCAAAATAAATATCCTTTATTCTAACAGAGTCCTGTACATCCAGGTACACCCCAGACTTTTCTTAAAAACAAAAGCAAATTAAATACAAAACCAAAACCAGAATCAACCCCACCCGCTACCAGAAACAAACCCAACAAGGACAGTGATGTATACTTGAGATGCAAAGCCTTAGTGTCTTGGATGTGCAAAACGGGATTTCTACTTGACCTGGAACCAGAACCTAAGGCTTATAGACTCACGTTTCAGTAGCCCATCAGCTAGGTCAGGACAACCTACCCAGTGCTTCCCCACACAAATCTTGCCTGCAGGTATTTGCATCCAACTTGCAGCCATGTCTTGGCAAAGGTGGGGACAGGAGGTTCAAGCAGCATCCTCAGCAGTGAAATATCACCTCCTATATCTCTGAATAGAATTACATCAGCTTAGAAGAGCTGCCTCTCACCGATTCCACTTCAGTAAAGGATGAAGTAAACACAAACCAAATTCATCCTCTGCAGGAGCATGGTCAGCACAGGCATACCTCTGCAAAACAGCCTGCAAAGGGTCAAACACCTGGTGGTCAACTCCTTTGTCTGCCAAGATCAGGCATGGTCTTCCCATCCACCGAGCTCAGCATGGATCATTACAGATCATGTTACTCCTCTGGTTTAAGAAAACGGCTGTTTTATTAACTAGGAACTCTCTGCTTGGCAAAACCAAATGGATCTGTATTGCTTTAAGTGGGCAGCCACATTTCATGCTACATCAGGGTGGAACTCACCAGTAATTATAGTTTGATTTCCTTAACAAATCTCTGAAAGTATTTGGTTTCAGTTTCACAGGTTTGAAAAGAAAAAAATGGAGATGGGAAAGGGAAAATAAATATGGCCCAAGGAATCCTCAAATTCTTTTAAGCTGTGAGTTTTCTGCCAAGGCTATCCACAGAAATAGAAGCAAAGGAAGGACATTAATAATAAAGTGGTGCTTTTGCAGACTCTTCCTTTAAAAAACTGATATTACTAGAAGCCTTAGCACAATTCTCAACTGATAGCAAGATTGTGGTAAGATTACAGGAAAACTACAGGGTGCTCCTTCAAGGATCTCATTCCTAGACATGGTGCTGCCAAGAGATGCTGTGTGAAACCTATTCTCTCTGCCTGTGCACAGTCCCAGAGATGGCTGATGCATTTCATGTAACAATAGTCAAGGTAAAATCCCCAGATATTAGAAGCCAGAACTGAAACGAACCATCTTCTTCAAAAGTATCTTCATTAAGCAGAGGCACAGCAGATTTTCAGCCTACATTTATTTGTTCATATGCAATCACTTGTTTATTTCATTGTCTGTCATAATTACCATTACCTGTTCCTAAAGGTAATTATGATAGTGACACAAGGATAAGCCAAAAAGTATGCTTACTTTTTTAAATGAAACATTCTCAATTAAAATAACTGGTATTTCAATGGAAATGTGTTTGTTTTGTTTTGTTTGGGTTTTTTTTTTGTTTTTTTGGGTTTGGTTTTGGTTGGGTTTGTTTTTTTTTTTCAGAGAGAAAAGATTTGTCATTGTTGCTGGAAATATTTTTTTCCAAATTTAGGTGAAATAAATTTACAAACCAGTATTTTGCCTCAAGACTTACTCAAATATGATATTTTTTTGAGGATCCTTTTATAGAAAACTACCTGACTACACAAGATTGTGGGTTCATTCCTTTTCCTATTATTTTTAAAAGTTTATTTCACAGAAATCACTTACGGATTTGCCAGAAAAATAATGCCTATGAGTATATCAGCCACATTCCTCAGGGTACCACAAAGACATTACTACTCCTAATCCAAGGTGCTGCAACCAGATTTCTAAGGTACCTAGCAAGCCAAACCATTCTATGACTCTAGTGCTAGGTTTCTGGCTTTTAAGACAGAGATCTTAAATTTGAAACAGCAATATTTACTTAAAAGTCCTCTGCATTATTTACAAAAGATGGCCAGGTAGTAGAGTGAAACAGGTAAATTATAAAGTGGCAGAAAGCTCCAGGTGAGGTTCCAAGATGATGGGATGCTTCAGTTAAAAAATAAAATACCTGACCACTTGAGCTGCTACAGTATATTGCCAAAATAAACTGCAGTTATTTATTCAGATGATGTTGCTTGGCTTTCCTTTCAGGAAAACTACCAGAAAATAAATGAAGTATTCACTGAGTCAACAACATAGAAAAGACACTTAAAGAAAGATCTGAAGTCAAAATATGCAACACACTTCATTTAACTAAGCAATATACTTAGATAAAGACTAGTTTTCTTTAGCTTATTAGGATTACTTTTTATCACTTAAAATTGAATGGGTTTATTTAGAACTAAAATAATTAAATAGTGGAGTGAATTATGCCACCAACATAAAAGGCACACAAAATAATAATTTTATTTCCATTTATGAGAAATACTTTTCTCTCCAAATTTTCTCATTCTTATCAGTGCTACTTGGCCAATTTAGCCTTTAGTGATTTTGCCACATGATTTATTATGCACAGAGGACAGTGAAATCAGTCCTAACCTTCTAGTTGTCTGGGGATTTTTCATTAAGCATGTACTTAAGAGTCTGGTTTGTGGGTGCAATAAATACAGGTAGGGGGCAGTGGTCTGGGGTTCATCAGCCATCATCAGTGGAGAAACACACAGTGCCAAAAGCCCGGCAGCCTGAGGTGTGTGTGCTGGGTGCTAACAACTGCTGCCTTGCATGGGAAACGTGTGGGAATGCTCTGACCTGCCTTGGGCCAGCCACCCTCTGGGAGATGGGCACTAGTGGAAACTCAGCCTCTTGTCCTTTGCTGTCAGGATCCATCGGCTTCAGGAAGGGTGGAACGGTGGCAGTGACAGCCATGGAGAGCCAGGTGTGGTGGGTCACGTACAGAAAGGCACCCAGGATGTCAGGGTGTCAGACCTGAGAGCCCATGGCATGCCTGCCTCTAGCTGCCATCTGTGTGTCACTGTGTGCTCCAAGTAAAACAGGTACTGGAACGGAAAGATAACATACCCAGCTGCTGTAACTCCTGTAGTGTTAAAATAGGTCCTGGGTAAAATCACTTAACTGATACATCTGATAGGGCAACCTGTTCC
This sequence comes from Drymodes brunneopygia, assembly GCA_013400955.1. NCBI lineage: Eukaryota > Metazoa > Chordata > Aves > Passeriformes > Petroicidae > Drymodes > Drymodes brunneopygia. The sequence goes on along the minus strand of VZTZ01020802.1, from coordinate 7,780 downwards.
TTAATGTCTGAAGCCTGACTAAGGCAAACAATATAAAGACAAACTAGATTAAAATGTACCCTGTCTACAGTTCATGTGTTTGTTAAGTAGATTAGCTCATACCTACAAAAATAGTGACATAATTCTCTCCCCTCACCTTTTTCCTGAGAAGGTCTATACCTTTGGAACAATTGATGTAACCCCGTGCATGTTTTTCACTAACTGTCTGGCAGCAAATAAAACTTACAAAACTGTCTTATTAAACCTGATTAACATTTGGGCCTAAAGCACTCCAAATGAAGAGTGAGTCAGTTTCTCTGTAGAAGACCTATTAACAATGAGAGAAAACATGAATAGAGAAGTTTTGAGAAACCCTAACTTGCATTCTGTTGCTAAGGGATACACTTCCTTGGTATACATACTCCCATGCTCTCAGCAAGTCTGACTCACAAGAAGTCTGGTTTTGAGTAAATAATGAAAACCCTACATTAATGAAAACAATGTAAGAAGGGTCAAAAATGAAGTAAAATAAAATAACATGCAAATTAAATATTACTTTACACTCCAGACAGTACATAGGGTGCTTTACCATCAGAGTGCTCTCCATAGGCTGCATAATGCACCTGGAAGATTTATGTTGAGATAGATTGGACTTTGTTCCACTTGCAAAGTGATGTTTTTACTGCTCTGCTCCCCTTCCATTGAGCCCAAATAGCTCCTTGCTATTTATGTCCCTTTTCTTCCTTTTTTTCTCTGCAGCAAATGCCACTGCCAGATATCTTTCTCCCACGGTATCTCCCTGTCCCTCTCACTTTTCATAACCTCTGCTTGTTACATGGAATGGTTTTAGAGACCCAAAGGTTAAGGCCAGAACTTACCCAAGTGACTTCCACTTTTAGATGTCTCCACACGGGGTATCTGAACTAGTGACATCTTGGGGATGACATTTTTTGTTCCCATGAAGTTCAGAGAAAGCTACTGGTAGTCGTAACTTCTAAAATTAGGAATTATTTCTGAAAAATTTCACTGATCTTCTTTACCCTAAAGGTCACTGTGTGAGGCAGATCCCGAGTCCTAATTCTGGTCTTGGCATTTGTTGGGTGAATTACAGAGGAAAGCCATAACCAACTTGTTCCTCCATAATTGCAAGATTCTCTCCCTCATTCTGGTATGCTTCCAGCAGCCTGACCACTGGAATGACTGGCTCTGGATTTCCTATGGTATTTCTCTGAAACTATTCACATGAGTGAAGATAATAATGATCTTAGAGACTGACCTTAACCAACTAATTCAAAATATCTTCGATTATGGAAGCTACATGCTGCAAAATGCATAAAATAGTTGCATTTTAAAATCAACATAGAATGTATAGCTATATTATTCCCTATATTACTATCTGTATAACTCTATAGATGAGTAATCAAAATATACAACTTGAAAATCTGAGGCAATTATAAAAGAGAAGCAATCTATTGCAAAAAATGTGGAGAAAATACAGAATAGGAATTTTACCTTTTGTTCACCTGCAAACCAGGTTAAGGGAAATTTTTTCCTATTTTCAAAAGGTCATATGCACAGCTATTAATCCTGTGACTCACATGTCAGTAAAAGGTCAGTGGTTTTTTCATGTACACATGCTAACTATTATAATATAACAAAGTTAAAAGAAAATCCCCATTGGGGCAGGATAATAAAAACCAGAAAAGAAATGTGAGTAATAGGGGAAGAAGAAAAAATTTAGAGGAGCTGGCTTTGAAATGCAACATTGTTTTTGATTTTTACAACACAGGTGTTACAAGAGAAAAAAAAAAACCCAAAACATTAAAAAGTATTATCTCAGATAATTTTTTTATGCAAGCACAGGAACTTTCTTACAAATCACTTATCCCAAGTTGTTTCCCCTTTTTCTGTTATTGCACTTACTACTAAACTTCCCACTAAAATAAATAATTTCTATGAAATCCTGTGTACTAAATCCTGTAATCCTTGTTCAAGCAAAAACTCCTGCTGACTTCAGTGGAAATTGCATTTGAGCAAGGCTTTGATCAAACATTTTATATTCTAGACTGCTGTAAGTGGAGCAGTGGGAAACTGTATCAAGCAGGTGAAAATTTGCATNCACCAGCTGACTTAGAAGCATTTGCTCCAGTTTCAAAAAAGCAAATTTGTGGTTTCTTTTCTGTAGATGAAGCTTGTAGAGTGCTGTTGCATTATTGAGTGGACACCAGAGACAGTCAGGAGCAACTTGTTCCCTGTGTTGAGGTGAATGATTCCCACAGTCAAAAGATGCGACTACAGTAGCACATAAAGGCAGGGGAAACGTAAGAAATTCACATCTTCTAAGATATGCTACTAAATTTAAAAACTCTGCATTGTACCAAAGGGATATGTTGATCTATATGCATACCACTAAGAAAAAGCTAAGACATATATAAGATGTTGCCCTTTCTGACTCCCATGTCTATGAAGGTTCATCTTTAGATCTTAGATGTTTCATAAATCAAAAGGAGGATCGTCAGTCACTGATATTGTCTTTTTCAAGAAGCATCATGAACAGCTCCTTCTATCCTGAAACAGAGAGTCTGAGTAAGCGACCATTGTGCTGTTTAGCTCTAAAGTTAGGGGGCTCCCATCCTACACACACTGAACCTCAGTGGCTGACTTGATACCTTGAAGATTTTGCTCACAACTCACTGGGATGAAAGGCTCCATATAAATGCACAATGACATCTTATTACCATGACACGCAACTGGGAAAAGATTCACACAGTAAAAGCATTCACCTGGACTCCTGATACAACCAGTAAAGAGCCCAAGGGTATCCAGTTTCTAAATACTCAAAATAAGGATATTTACCACCATTCAGAGAGCACTGTAGCTCTGTTGTCACAGTAACAAGTAGCAGCAATACCATTACTGAACCAAATCACATTTGCAGTCTCCCAGCATTGTATTCAACAGAATATATCTGAATGCTTTCTATTTGCTAGCAAAAAGAAGGATGTTAGCCTAAATGAGAAGTAGGGACACAGGATTATGCTCTTATTTCTTCTCTTATTTCAAATGAAAGCAACATAGTGGGAAAATCATGAATGCATTTTTTAAAATATAATACACAGCATATTCTCTAATGTTCTGCTGCAACTCAAGGCAATTCAACCTTAATCAAACTTCAGAACTCTGATCGTTCATTTGCAAATGTTAAAGTTTTGGGGTTTTGGAGTTTTTTAAAGAAATCTGTGACTATTGATATAATTAAGAACTATTCAGCAGGTTGCCATAGCAAACCTATTTGTTCAGCTAACCCAATACCTCTACAAATATTTGAGTTACCTAATGCTTCACTGGAAGTAGAAGATGAGTCTTATATTTAAGAATCAGAATGGAGGGCCTTTTTAATATAGACAAAACATTTGCCATCATTAAAAACAAAAACAACTTTAAAGTGTCTTCCATCATAGTTTTGCAGGGAAAAGAAGTTAACTTCATCTTATATTTATCAAGTACTTGCAGGGGAAAAATATGTAATAAAAATACTAGAGGAAGAATGCAAATCTGTATGAAATGAGAGCTTAATTAATTTCTTCTCTTTGCCTGTGTCATTTCATTTTGATTGCTTCTTAGAAACACTCATCTTGGAGGAGGAATGTCCACTGCCTGTGACTGGTTTTCATGCTGAGTCATAGGACCATCTAATTTGGAAGTCTTGAAAACAAGCATCTTCACTTTGTAGTCTGGTCTACAGGAAGCAATGAAACTGAGTTTGAAAATATGTTTTCTCAAACAGGTACTGAAAGTGGCTTAAGGATGCAGAAAACCTCCTAAAATGTTTTCCACACAGTTTCAGAATGAGCTTCAGGAACTTTCTATGCTTTAGAGAAATGTATCTTTTTTACAAACATTCCTTCTAACATGTTGGTTAAACACTGGGCATGTGCTCATTAAACACTGTTTAGGTAAGACTTGCTCCAGTCAACCGCACTGATTTAATGTAAATGTTGTTGAATGTCACTGACAGAGCACCAACTAAGCCCTATCCCTGCTGTTCCTGTCTGTGAAATCTCCCCAAGACCAGGCTATCCAAAGTGAAAACTCTCTCCCAGGGTAAGAGAAATCTTTAGAGACACCTCAGGTAGACAGGGATTTAACAGTCCAAAAGAGAAAGCAATAAGAGCTACTGTGGCCACAGCTACTGGTGACCAGTGCAACCTAAATCCCACTTCAGTTCCCACACTGGAAGTTCCCGTTGGCTGGAGCTAACTATGAATGCACTTCCTAGGCTATTCACACCTAGATTAATTACTCTTAGTGGCCAGATCTGAAAGGGGAAAATACTACACTGAGTTTCCCCCATGTGAACTGCCTGCTTGTTTTCATCAGCTGTATTTCAGTCAGACCCTTTGAATGTTAATTAATCACAATAACCCAGAACATGCTACAGAACATATTTAAAATGAATGGTTATGTCTGGGGCCATGTCGATCTGATTATTTTTATTATTATCACTCTGCCTAGACACTCATCTTTCTATGGTATTTCACCTCTTTGGTTTCTACGCATTCCAGGACTGGGCTTCAGCAAGAATATCATTTCCTCTTTTCATCTTCCCCCTCCCAACTCACCTATTTGGTGTTGAAAGTTGGTAAGGAAGAATATGCATCACTGAACAGCCATCTCAGCAATACAGAAGCTGCATCCAGTGCTCCAGTAGCAACAGCTGCTCTTATTGCAAACAAGTTTGGCATGATTTGGGCAAAGAAGATTCAACAAATTTTCCATTTGGCATGCATGTAAAGGAGAGAAAAGTTTTGCACAGTATGATTTCACATCACTTAAAATTAGCCTGAGATTTCAGTCTTGCCTGTAATTTCAAAGTCAGCCTTAGTTAATACTCTCAAATAGCACTTTTGTAGAGGTGCCTTGCAAAGAACTGTTGTTTAAAATACCACGTTCAGTACTTGCTAAGTAGTTCAGTCCAACTATGCAAGAGTTTAAAAAGTCCTAATCATACAGAAAAAAAAATAAATCCAAAGTCCATTGTTAGTAGGGAGAGGCAAGCACAAACAGCAGTTAGCTAATGCTAAATAGGACATGCAAAAAGACTTCCATCACATAAATAGAGATAATTATAGGGTTACAGAAAATTCCCACAGAGTAAATTCAAGAAGTCATATGGCTAACAAGGACAGCTAGTGAGAGAAGACCTTTTTAGTGCAAGAACAGAAAGGTTGACAAGAACAGAAATGAGATGTCAACTGACTTTAAAAGAAGAATATAATAAACATGCAGCAGTATTGCAAAGATGAGACGGAGCTAAACAAATTCTAGTCTGCATTTGAAAATAGGATGTCATTAGAACCAGCAATATTTCTAGCATTGTTTTCTAAGGCCCCATGACAGTAAACATGAGGACTGGCTTTTGGGCATTTCAGTATTAACCCCAACACACCTACCAGGCTTATCAGGTAGTACTTACTCTTGCCTCTGTACACCCCTTTCTTCTGTTTCCTTTTTTATTATAAGACTTTTTAACTCTCCTCCATTAACTGTTGAACTTGCAATAAGACAGAGAAGAGTTCAAAGTCAAGTGCCAGAATGCAAGCAGACAGGGCAAAGGCATAACTGTAAAGACAAATGAAGATGCTATAAAGTTGATTTTAAAAAAGAAATATAAAAAGGGCAAGGGAAAGAGAATAAGGAAGAAATCATTGCTTTGGAGCTGTAGCATAAGTGGGAAAGGAAATGCTGTATATTGGTATGTATTTTGATAGGCTTAATCTCTGTATAGCTATGTAATGCTGTAACTCTTAATACAGCAACACAGAAAAGGGAAGTATGGGATGTAATTGCCTGGGCAGAGTTATGAGGTATGCAGGCATACGTGAGCTCTTGCACACAGACCAGAACAAACACGAACACTTATTGTTGATTTGATAAAGAAATACAGCATATTTTGTGGTGTGCGCCAGCCAGCTGCCAGCTCACTGCTGAGCTGAACGTGCCTCCAGTCCAGGCTGAGTGGTCTTGCTGCCCCACACAGCGTCTGAACTGCTCATTACTGGCTCTCCCAGAGAATGAAGGAGATGATTGGGAGTAGTCAGCAGTAAATGATCTCGGTATTAAGCTTTCCTAGTTCGCCCCTAATGAGAATCCAGGTGCCTGGGATATGATAAAGGGTCACATACCAATAAGCTCTTCGAGCCTCCGCCTTCTCTCCCTTGACTTTAGGAACCCTCACTTGATTATTAGTAGCACTTTCTCATTCACACAAAGAACTCACAATTTTGGAAGAAGGCCAGCAATACTATCATAACTCTTGCATGGGCAACTTCTTCAAGCTCTCTTTTGCCACTTCACTACTTCACTATGGAATCTCTTTCTAAAAAAGTCTTTAGGAAAACAGGATCACTAGTGCAGCTGGTAGAAAGCAGCAGTGCTTATTTTTAGCAGACCTACAGACTTTTACCAGCTGTTTAATGCCAATATTAAGCATGGAATATTGCTATTTGTCTATTCTTCTTGGAAAACATGGGCATATCTACAGATAAGCAAGTAATGGCAAGGTCCCAGAAGCAGCCAACCTTGTACCTGGAAGCCTGTGTTGTGAAGGATCCTAGGCCAGTTCAGGGGTGGTCTGATAGCTCCAGTTGTGTTTGCACTCTGGAAACAGTGGTTTGTTCTCACAGACAGTGTTGGGCTGAAACTCAGACCTGTGCATCTGCCCTTGCTGAGAGAAAGTAGGAGGGAAAATCCCGAAGGGAACTTTTGCAAGCAAAGCCCCTGCATTTCCCAGTGCTGTGCAAACATGCGTCTTCTTCAGCTTCTGGCATCACACCATTTCAATTTCCTGCTGCACTCAGGCAAGAATATGTCTGTCTAACACATTTCAAAGAGGAGTGTCATTAGCCTTAGTGCTTAAGGTCTTTGAAACTGCAAAGAAAAGGCAGGTGTGTCAATACAGAAGGCATTATGAGAGGGCAGCAAGGTTAAAATATTTCTATTTAAAGTTGACCTGCTTTAATGAGGAGACTAGAACACATGACAGACACAGATTTTGTGAGATTTTATAAATTCTGTCTTCAAACCAGTTTGTCTCAAGTTTTTTCTCAACTGCTCAGGTTTGTTGGAGTCAAAGGAAGGAAATGGTATTAAACAGCAGAATGATCCTATAAATATGTTTGTCAGCCTCTTCTACTAAGTAAGAGAATATTTTAATTTATTAGCTAAGTACAACTCTTTGTACCTCATCAAAATAAATGGTTTGGGATAATTTAAAAGCATTTCTCCATGGAACAGGATATAGCTAGCAACCTGTATTCTAAAAGTAATCGGTGAAAACCTTCCATGCTGTCTCTCAAAAACTGTGCCAACCATTTTCACAGACAGAATACAAAAGACTGTGTGAGGTGTCTGGCAGCTAAGACTAAAACATATGCACATTCAGCATGTTTTACCTAGATAAGTTAACACAAAACAGGAGAAACAGAAAACCCCCAAAGGGACAAACTGAATTAATGAAAAAGTCCAAAGCCCCTAGAAAGCCAATATCCTTTGGCCACTGGACCAAAACGTATCTCCTTCTGCAGCAAGCCCCTGGGACGATGACCTGCTTTTGTCCTTTGTGAATTGCCTTTACATTTTTTTTTCCAAGTTTTTGTAATCATATTAAACAAACTGTATAAGTTGTGCTATACTCTTTTATTTTATTGTTTTGGCTAATTTCTGGCCAGAGTCCAGGAACTTGTCTCTCTGCTTCTGAAGTATGAGTCTCATCACATAGCACAGTAAAAATAAATCATGA
>VZTZ01020799.1:806-13554 GCA_013400955.1 Drymodes brunneopygia | reverse complement strand
TGTCGCGGCTCTTGGCCCGCAGTTTGTTGACCTGGGACTCAGCGATGTCCGCGCGCTCCTCGGCCTCGTCCAGCTCGTGCTGCGCCTTCCGGAACTTGGCCAGGTTGGTGTTGGCCTGTTCCTCCTGGGGGGACAGTGGGTCAGGGGGGGTTCATTCGAGGGAAGGATATCCTCCTGCCACCCCCACAGCTGAGATCATCCATCTGTCCATCCTTCTCTTCCATTAATACATCCATCCCTTCCATTGATCCATCCATCTACCCATCCATTCTACTTCTACCCATTCATGCTTCCCATCCATCCCTCCATGAATCCATCCATCCCACCCATCTCTCCATGGATCCATCCATCCCACCCATCCCTCCTTGGATCCATCCGTCCACCCATCTCTCCATGGATCCATCCATCCCTCCATCCCACCTTCCATCCTTCCCATCCCTCCCTCCGTCCCGTTCACCCACCGCCTCCTCCGCCTGTCTCTTGTAGGCCTTGACTTTCATCTGCAGTTTGTCCACCAGGTCCTGCAGCCGCAGCAGGTTCTTCTTGTCCTCCTCCGTCTGGGGGGACAGGGACAGGGGTGGACACTTGACCACAGCACCACCACAACTCCCGGGCCTCAGTTTCCCTTCCCGGAGACCTCCTGTGTCCCCCTGGCCACCAGGTCGATGTTTGGGGTCACCCACAGCCCTTTGGTCACCCGATGAATGCTTTGGGTCATCTTTGTTCCTGTGGCCACCCAGTCAATGTCTTGGTCCCCCATGTCCCTGGGGCCACCATCTCTGCCCATTTTTGGTCTCTCACAGGTGTGACTGAGGATGGGCCATGCTGTGGTGGCCTCATCTGGTAGCTGAGAGTTTGACCTACCCAGATAGTGTCACTTGGTGACTGAGCTCCTTGACCCACCCCTCCATGGTGTCACCCCCATGGTCTCACCTGGTAGCTGAGCTCCTTGACCCACCCAGGTCCTCTCACCTGTACCTGAGTCTCACCCCCATGGTCTCACCTGGTAGCTGAGCTCCTTGACCCACCCCCATGGTCTCACCTGGTAGCTGAGCTCCTTGACCCACCCCCATGGTCTCACCTGGTAGCTGAGCTCCTTGATGCGCCGCTCGGACTTGCGCAGCCCCTTGACGCTCTCGGCATTGCGCTTCTGCTCGGCCTCCAGCTCGTTCTCCAGCTCGCGCACGCGCCCCTCCAGCTTCTGCAGCTGCTTCTTGCCGCCCTTGAGCGCCAGCTGCTCGGCCTCGTCCAGCCGCAGCTGCAGGTCCTTGATGGTCTGCTCCATGTTCTTCTTCATCCTCTCCAGGTGCGCGCTCGTGTCCTGCTCCTTCTTCAGCTCCTCTGCCATCATGGCCGCCTGTCCGTGGGGGGACAAGCGGGATGTCCATGGCACGTCCGCCGTGGTGGCCCCACCACGGTGACGGCCCCACCGCGACACTCACGTCAGTGATGGCCTTCTTGGCCTTCTCCTCGGCGTTCCGGCACTCCTGGACGGCCTCTTCCACCTCCGTCTGCAGCTGGGAGATGTCGCCCTCCATCTTCTTCTTCTGGTTGATGAGGCTGGTGTTCTGGGGGGACGGGGTGGGACCTCAGGAGGTGGCCCTGGGGTGCTGCCCTGTCCCTCAGCACCCCCAGGCCTTGGAGACCCCCCCAAATGTCTGCAGGGTCAAGGATCTTCTGGAGATCTTGGTGACACAACACAGAAATGGACACCACCCTTCTGTAGACCAACCAAACGTTCCTGGGACCTTCCATGGATCAAGACAACCTCCTCCAGACCCAACCCAACATTCCTTAGAGCTTCCCAAGACCAATCCAACCACCTCCAGACCAACCCTTCAGGAGAAGGGGGGACATTGGGTCTGCACCACCCTGAGCCACCTCAAGGTCCCCAACCAAGCAATCAGAGCTGTTTCTCCTGGGCTGGAGCATCTCTGGATGGAGGCGTCCCCTCTCCTGGCAGGCAGGTGAGGTCTCACCTGTGAGTGGAGGAGCTGGACCCTCTCGCTGGCCTCGATCAGCTCCTGCTCGGCCAATTTCCGGGCCCTCTCAGTCTGTTCCACCAGGCCCCGGAGCTCCTCCAGCTCTGACTGCAGCAGGGCGTTCCTGCGCTCCACCATGGCCACGTTCTCCTTCAGGTCCTCCCCGACCCTCGCCGCGTCGTCCAGCTGCAGCTGCGTGTCCTGGGGGTGGTGGGAAGGGGTGGTGGGCCCACCTGGCCGCGGAGGGGGGCAGGGGGTGGTGGGTCCACCCAACCACAGGATAGGGAAGGGGTGGTGGGTCCACCCAGTCATGGAGAGGAGGGGGTGGTGGGTCCACCCAACCATGGGCTGGTGGGAAAGGAGAAGAAGGTCCATCAAGCCACCGCTGTTGGGTGGTGGGACCTCTGACACCCCAAGGTCCCCAAGGACAGGTTTCTTCTGGTACTTCCTGTTGCCCAATATCCCTCTGTTACTTTGAAGTACCTCTTATAACTCAATGTCCCTGTGAACAGAGACCTTCAGATACCTCCTACACCCCAGTGTCCCTGTAGGACCTTGAGGTGGTACCTCCATATCCCATGGGACAGGTACCTTCAGGTACCTCCTACACCCTCCATGTCCCCATGGGACCTTCAAGCACCTCCTACCTCTCCACACCCCATGGACAGGTACCTTCAGGTAGCCCTGCAGAGCCTTGACCTGCTTCTGGGCCTCGTTGGCGCCGCGGTTGGCGTGGCTGAGCTGGATCTCCATCTCGTTGAGGTCGCCCTCCATCTTCTTCTTCAGCCTCAGGGCCTCGTTGCGGCTCCGGGTCTCGGCGTCCAGCGAGGTCTGCAGCGACTCCACCACGCGNGAGATCTTGGTGACACAACACAGAAATGGACACCACCCTTCTGTAGACCAACCAAACGTTCCTGGGACCTTCCATGGATCAAGACAACCTCCTCCAGACCCAACCCAACATTCCTTAGAGCTTCCCAAGACCAATCCAACCACCTCCAGACCAACCCTTCAGGAGAAGGGGGGACATTGGGTCTGCACCACCCTGAGCCACCTCAAGGTCCCCAACCGAGCAATCAGAGCTGTTTCTCCTGGGCTGGAGCATCTCTGGATGGAGGCGTCCCCTCTCCTGGCAGGCAGGTGAGGTCTCACCTGTGAGTGGAGGAGCTGGACCCTCTCGCTGGCCTCGATCAGCTCCTGCTCGGCCAATTTCCGGGCCCTCTCAGTCTGTTCCACCAGGCCCCGGAGCTCCTCCAGCTCTGACTGCAGCAGGGCGTTCCTGCGCTCCACCATGGCCACGTTCTCCTTCAGGTCCTCCCCGACCCTCGCCGCGTCGTCCAGCTGCAGCTGCGTGTCCTGGGGGTGGTGGGAANGGCCTCGTTGCGGCTCCGGGTCTCGGCGTCCAGCGAGGTCTGCAGCGACTCCACCACGCGCAGGTGGTTGCGCTTCACCTGCTCCATCTCCTCCTCCTTCTCGCCCAGCTTCCGCTCGTACTCCGCCTTCACCTGGTTGAACTCCAGCTGCGCCCTCAGGATCTTCCCCTCCTCGTGCTCCAGGGAGGCCTGGGGGGGACAGAGAGGACCTTGAGGACCATGGAGGATGGACATTCCACCAGGAGAGCTCAGGGATGGGTCTCGTCCCACCTCAGCCTCCTCCAGAGCAGCTTGGAGCTCCAGCTTCTCGGCGTCCAGCTGCTTCCGGACCTTCTCCAGCTCGTGGATGGATTTGTTGCTGGCACCGAGCTGCTCCGTGAGGTCCGAGATCTCCTCTGCCCAGGTGAGACCCCATCAGACCCCGTGGGAACAGGTGGGGAACACCCAGGTGGGGCAGAGGGACCCGTGGTCTCACCTTGGAGATTCTTGTTCTCCCTTTTGAAGGTCTCCAGGTGCTCGAGGGACTCCTCGTAGATGTTCCTCAGCTTGAAGAGGTCGGTGCTGAGGGCCCTGGCCTCCTTCTGTGACGCCTCCAGCTCTGTCTGCGACTCCTCAAACTTCTGCTTCCACTCGGCCAACACCTGGGGACAGCCAGGTGTCACCCCATGACTACCTGACCCCTGTCACCTCCAACCAGCCACCTCTGCCCACCTTGTCGAAGTTCCTCTGCTTCTTGTCCAGGGCAGCGGCGGCCGCGTTCGACCGCTCCACGTCGGCCATCAGGTCCTCGATCTCGTTCTGCAGACGGTGCTTGGTCTTCTCCAGCGAGGAGCATTTGGCGTTGACGGCCTCCACAGCCTCCTCGGCCTCCTGCAGCCTCTGCGCCAACTTCTTCCTGCCCCAGGGACCACCTGGGGTCACCCGCAGGCCAGGTGGGGCCCCTCAAACCTTCTCCCACCCAGCCATTGGCCAAGGTTCTGCTCTGCATCTCCTCTACCATCTTCAGGTCACTCTACCTTCTCCAGAACCTTCTCCAGTGGGTGCTTCCACCCCAACCCCACAGGAACTACTTCTATGGGGAGGTGACTCAACCTCTAAAACCTCCTCCAGAACCTTTTCTGGTGGTTTCCACCTCCTCAACCCCGCAGTATCTCCATCTGTGGTGCAAGGCTCACTTGGCCTCCCCTCCAGAACTTCTCCCATAATCTCCCACCCCTGACCCCACAGAAGCTCCATCCATGGGTCAATGACTCGCTTGGACTCCTCCAAAACCTTCTCCAGGACCTTCTCCAGTGGGTGTTTCCACCCCAACCCCACAGGAACTACTTCTATGGGGAGGTGACTCAACCTCTAAAACCTTCTCCAGTGGGTGGTCTCCACCCCTGACCCCACACCATCTCCACCCATGGGGCGATGACTCACTTGGCCTCCTCCAGCTCCTCGGTGCGTTGGATGGCATCTGTCTCATACTTGGTCCTCCACTGGGCCACCTCGGAGTTGGCCTTGGAGAGCGAGCGCTGGAGCTCGGCCTTGGCCTCGGTCTCCTCCTCGTACTGCTCCCGCAGCAGGTCCCCGTCGTGCCGGGCCGACTGCAACGCATGCGCCAGCGCGTTCTTGGCCTGGTAGGGACAAGGTGGCACCGTTGGGTCCAGGTCACCTGGAGTCCTCTTGGCTGTCTCTGGCTCGGCAAGAGATGGTCCTCATCACCACAACCCAACCAGGCTTTCTGTAGACCAACCCAACCTTCTCCAGACCAACCCAACCCTGTTTGGACCTTCCACAGACCAACCCAACCTTCCTCAGACCTTCTGTAGACCAACCCAGCCTTCTCCAGACCAACCCAACCATCCTTGGACCTTCCACAGACCAACCCAACCCTCTTTGGACCTTCCACAGACCAACCCAACCCTCTTTGGACCTTCCACAGACCAACCCAACCTTCCTCAGACCTTCTGTAGACCAGCCCAACCTTCTCCAGACCAACCCAAACATCCTTGGACCTTCCATAGAGCAACTCAACCTTCTCCAGACCAACCCAACCTTCCTCAGATCTTCTATAGGCCAACCCATCCTCCTCCAGATCAACTCAATCTTCCTTACACCTTCAAGAGAAGGTGGGACCATTGGACCCAGGTCAACTTGAGCTTCTTGGGGTCTCCAGCTCAGCAAGAGCTGGTCTTCATCACCCCGACCCTACCAGACCTTCCTCAGACCAACCCAACACTTCCTCCTTGGATATACTACAGTGNGGGGGTGGGGTTGCCCTGGGTCAGCTCCCACCGTTCTCCGTCTGCAGCTTGGCCCGTTGGGTGTTGGCATCGTTGAGGACGCGTTGGGTCTCCTCCAGCTTGGCCAAGTGCTCGGCAGCCTGGTCCTCCATGGAGCGCGACACCTTCTCCATGGCCACCTGCGGGGATGGGCCAGAGGCCACAATGGAATGGACATGGCCTATCGCTGTTGGACAGGACCAAGTTGGACTGGGCTTGGAGCCACCTGGTCTAGTGCAAGGTGTCCCTGGGTGGGATCCACTCAACCCAACCCAACCACACTTGGGGACTTCATTTCAACCCAACTCAGATCAACTCAACCACATGGAGACTCTTCAGCTCAATCAGCTGGAGGTTCTTCAACTCAACTCAACGAGGTGGATGCTTGGGCCAATCCAACCAGCTGGAGACTCTTCAACCCAACTTAACCCAACCCAGCCTGGTCTAGTAGAAGGTGTCCCTGCCCGTGGGTTGATGTCACTGGACAATCCTGTTGGTCTTGTCCCACCCAAACCATCCATCCTTGATGTCAACCTCAGCCTCCTCCTACCTTGGACTTAATCAGCTGCTCCACGTTGGCGCTGAGGTCGTCCAGCTCCAGCTTGAGCTCGCTCTTCTCCTTCTCCAGCTTCTGCTTGACGCGCTGGAGGTTGTCCAGCTGCTCGCCCAGCTCGGCCACGCTGTCGGCGTGTTTCTTCCTCAGCGCGGCCGCCGTGGCCTCGTGCTGCAGCGTGGCCTCCTCCAGGTCCCGCCGCAGCTTCTGGAATTCGGCCTCGCGCTTCTTGTTGAGCTCCAGCTGCGCCGAGGTGGCACCGCCGGCCTCCTCCAGCCGCTCGCTGAGCTCCTCCAGCTCCCGCGACAGCTCCGAGCGCTGCTTCTCCACCTTGGCCCGGCCCGTCCGCTCGGCCTCCAGCTCCTCCTCCAGCTCCTCAATCCGCGCCTGCCAGGACAGAGGGTGGTGGGGTGGGATCTGCCCAACCCTTCCACTCAATCCAACCCAAGCAGCTGGAGACACTTTATTCCAACTCAACTCGACCCAACTGAACAACTGGAGACCATTCAAGTCAACTCAACCAGTTGGAGACTCAACCCAGCCCAACCAGCTGGAGACTCTTCAACCCAAACTACGCCAGCCCAACCAAGTGGAGCCTCTTCTACTCAGCCCAACCACCTTGAGACTCTCCAACTCAACCATCAGGTTTCTCTTCAGCCCAACCCAGCCAGACACAGACCCAGCTTGCCCCCCACCTGTAGCTCCTTCAGCTTCTTCTGGAGCTGCAGAGCCAGCGCCTGCTCGTCCTCGATCCTGCTGTTCTGCTGGTGGATCTCAAACTCCTTCCTGTGGAAGAAGGAGGGGCAAGTGAGGCCTCACCTGTGACCCTCAACTGGACCTCACATGGCAGGGGGGGTCCAGCCTCACTTCTTGAGCTTCTCCTCCAGCTGCTGCTTGTCATTCTCCAGATCCATGATGTTCTCCTGGGTCAGCTTCAGGTCACCTTCCAGTTTCCTCTTGGCCCGTTCCAGATCCATCCGGATCTTCTTCTCCTGCTCCAGGGAGCCCTCAAGCTGTGTGGGAACACAGAAATGGGGAGAAACCTCAAGCTTTGCTCATCTTTGCCCCAGAAGTTCCTCAGCAGGGCCCGGGGTAGGATCAGCCACACTCACGTCATCCACTTGCTGTTCCAGCTTGACTTTGCCCTTGGTCAGGGTGTTGACCTTGTCTTCCTCAGCCTGCAGGTCATCCAGCGTTTGCTGGTGGGACTCCTGCAGGGCCTTCTTCTCCTTGGTCAGCTTGGCGATGGTCTCGTCCAGCCCCGCCATCTCCTCCGTCAGGTTCTTGACCTGTGGGAGAAGTGTCCGGTCTCCAGCTCAGCACCAGGTGGGGCAGAGATGGGGAGGTTGATTTCACCTTGGCCCATGAGGTCACTTCAATGCAGGAAAACCCAAAGAACCTTGGGTCTTCTTGGTGAGCCCAACTCAACCAACTTTGGATCTTTTCAATCCAACCCACCTTGGGTCTCCTCAACTCAAACCAGTGCCTTGGGTCTTCTCAACCCAACCCAACAAGGCTGAGCAGACTCAAGTCCCCTCACCTCGAGGCCGATGCCTCTCCCTGCACTCACCTTGTTCTCAGTTGCGTGTTTCTCTTTCTCCACCTTGGCCAAGGTCAGCTCCAGGTCATCGATGTCCTTCTTCAGCTCCGAGCACTCGTCCTCCAGCTTCCTCTTCTTGGCCGTCAGTTCGGCGTTCATCTCCTCCTCGTCCTCCAGCCGCTCCGTCAGCTCCTTCACCTTGGCCTCCAGCTGGATCTTGTTCTTGATCAGCTGGTCACAGCGCTCCTCGGCGTCGTTCAGGTTGTCCTGCTCCTGTTGGGGGAGGAGAGCAGGGGAAGGGGGATTGCCCCAGGAGTGGTGGGGGTGGTGGTCACCCCCGTGATGTGGTTTTGGGGTGATCTGACTCACGGCCTGCACTTGGAGCTGGAGGTCGTTCTTCTCCTGCAGCATGGACACCATCTTCTCCTCCAGCTCCTTCCGCCGCGATTCCGACTTCTCCAGGGCGTCCTTCAGCCGCCCGTACTCCTCCTTCATGTTCTGCTCCAGGAGACCCCAAGTGGGTCAAAGACCCTCATCCACCACCCCCCAGACCCCCGGTGGTCCCACCCTGGCCCGTCCCCTCCTCCCACCTGCATCTCCTTCTCTGTCTCAGCGCTCTTCAACAAGGGCTTGATCTTGAAGTAGAGCTTCATCCACGGCCAGTTCTTCACGCCCATGAAGGCCCGGAGGTTCCACTGGATCACCAGCAGCGCGTCCCTATGAGGAGGAGGACACAGGTGCCACCACACGCCCAACCACAGGAGGAGGACACAGGTGCCACCACATCCCCAACCAGAGGAGGAGGACACAGGTGCCACCACATCCCCAACCAGAGGAGGAGGACACAGGTGCCACCACATCCCCAACCAGAGGAGGAGGACACAGGTGCCACCACATCTCCAACCAGAGGAAGAGGAGGACACAAGTGCCACCACATCCCCAACCACAGGAGAACACAGGTGCCACCACATCCCCAACCAGGTGACCAGGTGAGCAGGAGCCCCACCCCTGTCTCACCTGCGCTCCACGATCTTCTTGAACTCGAGGCGCATGAGCTGCCCCCTTGCCTGCGCCTGGATGCGGGTGATGATGCGGGACAGGCGCTCGTCCCGCATCTCCTCCAGCTGCCCCAGCAGCCCCGCCTTGAAGAAGACCTGAGGGGAGGGAGGAGATGTGGAGGAGGTGATGGGGCCATGAGGTCTATGTCCACCTTAGATGGTGGGGCCACAGGGAACAGAGACCACAGGATCTCCTCACAGGGTGCCCAAACTGGTTGTGGTGGGTGGAAGGATGGGGTGGTGTGTGAGTGGGGACAAGGATGGACATGGGGGTGGACAGATGGACACTGGGATGGACAGATAGACACAGGGATCATGGGACCATAGGTTCCACAAGACCTGAAGGATGGTGGGACCACAGGGAACAGGGGACCATGGGATCTCCCCACAGCGTGCCCAGACTGGTTGTGGTGGTTGGAAGGATGGGGTGGTGTGTGGGTAGATGGACATGGGGATGGACAGGTAGACACAGGGATCATGGGACCATAGGTTCCACAAGACCTGAAGGATGGTGGCACCACAGGGAACGGGGACCACATGACCTCACCTTGGTGTGCCCAAACTTGTACTGGTTGTGGTCGATGTCGATGGAGCCCAGGAGCTTCTCGGCGCCCTTGCGGCTGTCGATGAACTGCCCCTCGGGGATGGCCGCAGGGTTCAGGATGCGGTACCTGGGGGCCAGAGAGGACATGACCCCTGAGGTCAGCCCCAGTGGGGTTGTTGCCCCCTCCCCAAATCCCCTCCATGTCCCCACCGCTGGCGGAAGTCCCCGTAGAGGATGCGGTTGGGGAAGCCCTTGCGACAGATGCGGATGCCTTCCAGCACCCCGTTGCAGCGGAGCTGGTGCATGACCAGGGCGTTGTCCATCACACCTGGGGGGGGACACAGGTGAGGGGTCAACCATGAGCCACACCCACCCCCCCCAACCTCCCATCCCCGCCCTTGGCTCACCCGGCTCCTTCCGCTCGTTTGGGACAAGGCAGCGGACGAAGTGGGGGTGGGTGGTCTTGAGGTTGGCCATCAACTTGTTGAGGTTCTCCTGGGGAGGAGAGAGGAGGGTTACCCATGGGGGAGCAGGGGAGGGGCCTAGGGGTGGTGGGACCACCAGGGGTTGTTCTCCCCCTGCCCCACGGCAGCTCCAGTGTGGGTCCCTCACCCGGTGCAGGGCTGAGACGGTCTGGAAGGAGGAACCTTTCTTCTTGGCTCCTTTCCCTTTCCCGCTGTCACCGCCTGGGGAGGACAGGGGTGACATGAGGTGGGAACAAGGACAACTCCTGTGGGCAGCTGTCTTCTTCACCCCTCCATCACTCACCAGAGTCTGCTCCGGCGTAGTTGGAGAAGAGGTGGGCCAAGAGCTTGAGGGCGGATTTCTGGTAGAGCCCCACCACCGTCTCGTTGAGGGGGTCCTTGTTCTTCTCCAGCCAGCCCAGGATGTTGTAGTCCACGGTGCCGGCGTAGTGGATGAGCGAGAAGTGGGCCTCGGACTTGCCTTTGACGTTCCGTGGCTTCCCGAAGTTGGCCGACTTGCCCAGGTGGTTGTCGTAGAGCTTGGACTTGAAGGTCATGTCTGTGGCCTTGGGGAACATGCACTCCTCCTCCAGGATGGACATGATGCCCATGGGCTGCGGACGAGGAGACCTCATTGGCCAGGGAGGACACCAAGGACAACCCAAAAGCCACCAGTGGGGCACCTGAGGGGCTCCAACCGGACGGACCCTCCTCCCTGAGGAGCCCCTGGAGGCACCTTCTCGATGAGGTCGATGCAGGCCTGCAGGTCCATGCCAAAGTCGATGAACTCCCACTCGATGCCCTCCTTCTTGTACTCCTCCTGCTCCAGCACGAACATGTGGTGGTTGAAGAACTGCTGCAGCTTCTCGTTGGTGAAGTTGATGCAGAGCTGCTCGAAGCTGTTGAACTGGGGGAGGAGAGGGAAGGAATGGGGATGGAGTCTGTGGGGTCAACTCAACACTCAATGGGGCCAACTGAGTCCATGGGGTCAACTCAACACCCAATGGGGCCAACTCAACGCTCAGTGGGGTAAACTTGACACCCAGTGGGGTCAAGACAATGCCAAATGATATCAATGGGCTCCACTCAACACCCAACAAGGTCAGCTCAATGCCCAGTGGGGTCAACAGGGACAACTCAACACCCAACAGGGTCAAAGTGATGCCCAAGGGAGTCAATGGGGACAATTTAACACCTAATGGGGGCAATAGAACATCCAGTGAGATCAATGGGGCCAATCTGAGACCAAATGGGTTCAAAATAAAACCCAGTGCAGCCAAGAGGGTCAACTCAACACTCATTGGGGTCAACTGCACCACTCCACACAACTCCATCAACACGAAGACCCGAAGAGTCCAAGTTTCCACCCAAGGTCAGTGTGAAGCTACAGGAGACCCCATCAACACCCAGCTGGCTCGATGCCACCCCTGCAAGGTCCAATGCCACTGCCCCGCCTCAAGCCTCACATCAAAGATCTCGAAGCCAGCGATGTCCAAGACGCCGATGAAGTACTGCCGCGGCTGCTTGGTGTCCAGTGAGTTGTTGATCCTCACCACCATCCAGTTGAACATCTTCTCGTAGACAGCCTTGGCCAAGGCGCCGATGGAGTAGTAGACCTGCTGGACACTCTGGCCCTTGGTGACGTACTCGTTGCCCACCTTGACGCGCGGGTGGCACAAGCCCTTGAGCAGGTCGGCCGAGTTCAGCCCCATCAGGTACGCGGACTTGTCGGCATCTGTGGAGTGGGAGACGCACGGTCAGGTGCCACCTCACCTGGTGACACCTCCCTGACCCGTCACCCCCTCGCCCTGACCCACCTTCGGTGCCGTCCGGCTCCGCCTGCTCCTCCCGCTGCTTCTGCTTGAACTTCATGTTGCCAAAGTGCATGATGGCTCCCGTCAGCTTGTAGACACCGGCCTTCTCCTCAGCCGTGAAGCCCAGGACATCAAAGGCGCTCTGGGAGGGGTGGACAAAGGGCCAGGTGAGGGCATGACCTCTGCTGGTCACTACCTGTGATGGTCACCACCTGAAGGTACCCCCCACTGCTCTTTCCACTCGTTGGCCTGTCCAGCCAATGGGGATGTGTCCAGCTGTGGCCTTGTCCACTTGAAGGACTTATCCATGGACTTATTAATTCATCCATGGGTTCATATGTCCAGCTCAGGACTCATTTATCCTGGATCCATCCACCCATCCATCCGTGGGCTTATCCATCCATGGATTCATTCATTCATCGTGGACTCACCCATCTATTTGAGGACTCATCCATCCATCCATTTGAGAACTTCATCCATCCATCCACCTGAGAATTCATCTCTCCATGGATTCTTTCATCAATTCAATTGAGGACTTCATCCATCGACTCACAGATCCATTTGAGTACCCTTCTATCCATGAATTTCTCCATCCACACAAGAATTTCATCCATCCATCCATGGACTCATTGATCCATGGAAGCCTCCATCCATCCATCCATGGACTCATCCCTCCATCCACCCCTCCCCACTCACGTCGGTGGCCATCAGCTCCTCGGAGTCATCGATGGAGGCCACGGTCACCTCACCCTGGGACACGTAACCGTAGTCGTAGGGGTTGGAGGTGACCAGCAGCATCTCTGGTGCAGGATGGAGACACCACTGAGCATTCCCGGTCTCTCCCAACCACCCCAAATTTTGGGAGGAGTGGGGAAGGAGAATCCCTGATGCCACGGTGGTGGCCCAGCTCACCCAGCAGCTCCGGCTTCTTGTTGGAGAGGATCTGGTAGAAGATGTGGTAGTTCCGCTCTGCCTTCAGCTGGAAGATGACGCGGGACTTCTCCAGGAGGTCTGGGGTTGGTGGATGGGGAGAAGGTGGGATAGAGACATGGAGAGATGGGTGGTGGGATGAGGATATGGATGGAAGGATGGGAATGGTGGGATGGGGAGATGGATGGAGGGATGGGAATGGTGGGATGAGGAGATGGATGGA
>VZTZ01020797.1:1211-14325 GCA_013400955.1 Drymodes brunneopygia | reverse complement strand
AATTTACCCAGTGACCCATATAAACCTGAAGAAGCTTTAATTTTGTATCCAAGCAGAAAGGTCTGGGGTTATAGATATCTCCATCTTCAGGGACACCCTTAGTTTAAACACTGTCTCCTGTTAGCAGTATTACCAAGATGATATTTTTCTGATGTAGAGAAATAGCAGAAATCCACTATAGATATTGAATATTTCAAGGTACCAAGAGTAAATATATTTATAAATATGCATATATAAGTGCACACACATTTCTCTGAGGGTTCTATGTGAGCTTTGCCACTACAAGATCATGCATTTTATTTTGCAAGCGTGCTAAACTTGACACATTAGTAAAGACTTTTTTTTTTTCAGATAAGTATTTTAAAAAACTTGCAAATTACTATTGGTAATACTCCAAAGTTCTGTGCATGTGATAGCAAACTTTTCCTTTCTCCCATCCCTCCCTTTTTCTTTTTTCCAGCAGCACAGGCAGCAGCTGGGCTGCTCCTGCAGCACTAGATGGTGCTGCAGCACAGCCGCAGCAGAACCTGCTGCCTCTCAAGTCTGCTGGATCTGAAAAGTCTCACTGTTCTGTTTAATATTGAAGTTACTAAACGTTACTGAGACTATTGCCCAGGGGCTCTGGGTTTTCATGTTGTTTTGTTGTTGGGGTTTTTTTTCTTTGTTTAAACATAAATTCTAGCTTTTTAGGACACTATGTTTTGTGTGGTTTTCTCACCCATGCTGTAAGAATAGAAATAAGGAAGAAGAAAATTGACATACATAATAAATGCAATTAACTACACACAAAGNATAAGTATTTTAAAAAACTTGCAAATTACTATTGGTAATACTCCAAAGTTCTGTGCATGTGATAGCAAACTTTTCCTTTCTCCCATCCCTCCCTTCTTCCTTTTTCCAACAGCACAGGCAGCAGCCGGGCAGCTCCCGCAGCTCCTGCAGCACTAGATGGTGCTGCAGCACAGCCGCAGCAGAACTTGATGCCTCTCAAGTCCGCTGGATCTGAAATGTCTCACTGCTCTGTTTAATATTGAAGTTACTAAACGTTACTGAGACTATTGCCCAGGGGCTCTGGGTTTTCATGTTGTTTTGTTGTTGGTGTTTTTTTTCTTTGTTTAAACATAAATTCTAGCTTTCTAGGACACTATGCTTTGTGTGGTTTTCTCACCCATGCTGTAAGAATAGAAATAAGGAAGAAGAAGAAAATTGACATACATAATAAATGCAAATAACTACACACAAAGTAATTTTTTGAGCTTATCACAAAGTAATTTTTTGAGCTTATCAGTTACCTACGTTATCTTATACAATGAACTAAGAAGACAAATAGCAAAGATTTTCCTACAATACTATGATACAAAACTTGTACCTTGCGAAAGTAATTTTTCTAATAGAAAGACAATGAAATAAATACAGAAGTAACTAAACAAAGTACAACATTATAAATATGTTATTTACACATTAAAAAGTCATTCAAATGTGTTATTAAACTCCCCATTTCTGTAGTTCCATACAGTTCAATAGCTTCCCAGGAGCATAAATTTGCCTATGTGCACATTTGCAAAACTGTGTCTTAGATGTCCATTCATTTCCTGGCTTTCTTTATAATTCCAAATGCAAAGATTTTAATTTTGTATATTTCTTTTTAATTTACTACTATTCTTGTTGTTGTTGTTATACTACTACTACTATTATTATTACTATTATTATTTCTGTTTAGTTGGCCCTCATAAGTAGACTCCTATGCACTGGGTAATTTGCCAATTGCAACTTAATCTGCAAGAGAGCAAAGTCCATTTGCCAGGAACAGTTTGATGAAGTAAGGCCTTCAAAGAAGATTTGAAGCATTTAATAATTGCTGTTTAATGAAGAATTCTTAGAAATTCTTGTCATTGTCTAATTTATAGCTCCTCCTCAGATGCAGTATTTCACTACCAAAATTAAATCACCTCCTATCTATAAATGCTAAAAGCTGGATTTCTACTTCAAGGACAAATGTTTCAATCATCAAGGCAATAAAATCATTATTCTTTCAATTATAACAACTGAATCTTCACCTTTAATAAGGGAACAAACAAAACAAAGCATAAAACCTCCAATAAAATCAGCAAGGTCATATTCTAGCAATGCAGGACTGTGTCAACACAAAGCCAGCTGCTGACTGCTGATTGCTCCAGGAACACACCAGGACCATACTGAAAACTCTCTGAAGCAAAAGCAAGTCCTGCACCCTAATAACCTATGCATTCATTGATTTGAGCATACTAGAAAAGGTATGAAACACTTTCAACTGAATTGTTTTTTACTCTTTTATGCTCATAGACATTACACAGGACCAGATTTAAAAAAAAAATGCTCTACACAGAAGGAAGACCCATGTGTAGCACTGTAGTGTACCTCCCTCCTTCATTTTTAAAGCAGTCAGTATTCCTAAGCATGTGCTCTGACAGGCTCCTGCTCTCTGCACAGAATGTGGCGTTGGTCCAGGTTCAGAAACAAAGCCCAGCTTTTTGAAGTAGCAGGGGCAGCAGATGACTCGGCATTGTGCTTCAGCGAAGGACAATCCGGGAGAAGAAAATTAGAAAGGACAGGAATCAGATGGGAGTTTTGAAAGACAAAAACTTTGAGAGAGAGAACCTGAAAATAGCTGAAAGGGAAATAGAGGAGAGAGGCTGGAAAATAAAGCTGCAACCAACAGCTAGAACATGATTTGCAACCCAACTAATAGAAGTCCCAAGCCAATCTGCACCAACATGTATTCTTGTGAATAAAGGAAAATGTCTTTTTCAGAAGTTTGCAAGGTACCCATATAACATGGGTTTTTCCTCGGTAATTTTCAAGCAACCCATTTAATAACTTATGGGTGTGGCTCTTTCATTCTGATTTGCTGTCTCCTATATAAAATAACTCACTTACAAAGAAAATCCATCTAATAATTGAGAATTGGTCAAAATTCACAAAGTCACACCCAAATACTGTAACTACAAACATGAGCACAGTAATGTAAATTGCAGTGGAGATCACCATGAAGTCTTTGCTGCTCAAATGTTTAGTTTGGTGATTGAGCTATTCATTAGCTTTAAAAAAAAGGAATATAAAACAGACATTGAGAGATACTATAAATATTCCATTCATAATTAGGATCAAAAATGAATCTTGAACAGATTTGAGACAGGGAAGTTATTCTTGCAGATTTCAGCTGAAAATCAAAAGCATATAAATTAAATTTTAAAGTGGTAAAAAAAAGTCTTCATAACTCCTTATTCTACCTGAAGTTAGAAAGCAATACAGCATTCAGTGTTTTGCAAGGTTTTGAAAGCAAACAATCCTATTTGCAACCTGAAATGCAATGTTCCTTTGGAGAAAAGAGAGTGGCTCCCTTCCCGTGTATTCTTCATTTACCTCTGGTTTAATCCCTCATATTGAACTGCTGGTCTAGATTCATAAACAAGGTGGATACTTGAACTACTCTTTGAAGAGAAGGTTACATTTGTAATAACACATACGAGGTTACTCACATTTACTGCTAATGCACTGTGTAAAATTTGGTATTTTAATCCAATGTATGAAAATTATCTATTTCAAGTTAAGATCCCAGTCCCATGTGAAAAAGGGATCCTGTACCTGACAACAGACAAACAAATGTGTAGCAAACTGTTTTTTCTTCACTGTTAAACCAGGCATCTGTACTTTCAGGAAGTCTCCATAAATACTGTATGAAAGAAGTGCAGATGACCTTTGCAAAGAAAACATTCTAGACTAGCTTCGGCGGTACCATGACTGCACAAATCCTACTGTATTGCACTTAGAAATATCCCTCTTCCCTTTTTCTATCATGTCTTACAATATCTGATAATATTCTTAAATGTCCAGATCATGAAATTCATCTATTGCCTAAAAATCCTGGATTTAATTAAAAGGATTCTATTTTTACATGCTTCCTCAAAATAACTGTGGAAGAGCAAGTTCAGTTTAATATCTCAGCTCTATGATGTTAGAGCATAGTTGCCTAATGATTTTTAAGATTTGCATTTGATGATTTTGTCTGCTTGGCTGCTGGACAGTGCTGAGATGTAGAAAGAGATGTCAGCCATACCTTTCATACCAGCTGATTATGTGGTGCATAAACCACTTTGCTCATCCCACACAGCTTATTGGTCTTAAAATGCAATTCTAGTTCTTTAGTTTGTGGGGTCTTTTGGATACTTTACTGTACCCAGAAGTACAGACACTTGGGACTATTTAAAAGATACATTTCTCCTTGACTGTCATTTCTTTTTCCCAAAGGGAGCTGTACTCTGCCACATCAGAAGATTTTATTCTGTCAGTGTATAAATAGACATATAGACACAGAGTAACCCCTCAATATCTATGAAGCACAAGGTGAACTGCAAACACAGAAGTCTTACACTCATACACATTAATGGTGCACTGCAGTGAACAGTAGCATGGCTGCTCTAATATTATAGTGCGCGTAATTCAGAAGAATTTTTGAGAAAAAACAGAAATGCATGAGCAATAAGTGCATATGCAAATGCTGAGGTAGCAGTGGCACTGTATTTCTGGTATGGTACAAACATACACATATATATGCCCATATATGTATGACAGTTATAAAAATAACTTATTTCATAATTTCTGATCACAATCACACTGGAAATGCACATATAAAGTAATCTTTTTCCTATAAATTAGCAGATAAACTATGATAAATCTACAGAACCTATTCTGAAGAAATTTGCTTTCTTGCCTGTGGAATATCTGCATTGTTTTTTGTCAGAAGCAAATGTATTCATCTCAACACAGAGAGATGAAAGGCCACACCAAAAGAGAAGACTGTATCTTGAAGCTTGCTTCAAGTCCCTTATGAAGTTTGGAACCACAGAGAAGGGCATGTATGGCTCCAGAGCCAACTGAGGAGAATAAAAGAATTCAGACATTTATGTGATACCTCTTCTCAGCCAACACAGATTATGAGAAGGAAGTAAACACTGCTCAGTGGGAAAGAGAAATTGCAATGTACTACTACATTCAGTAAACTTTTATATTTTGTGAAAACTTATAAATGTTCTGTCAGACCTTTGGACTGCTATGATTGCTGCAGTAGTAGTGCTGTAATGCACTGCTGCTTCATGCCTTTTGAATTACATGTGTTTTCCAAAAAGAGATGAAAATACTTCCAAAAAAAAATAGTATTCCGTCTTTTGAAATGCAAGATATAGAANGGTAATGTAAACTAAAAAAACTAAATTAAAAAATTTCTTACATTTTGTGCAATTTTCTGTGCCTGACTGAGACTGCTCCCTTATGCCACATTAGAGTTTTTCGATATCTATTATAAGTGGCATGTAATTATAAATTTAAAAAGTAACAAACCCAGCCACTATAATGACTAATCCACAAAGACTACTGAAATATGCAGAGCAGGAAAACACCCATGAACATCATAGGTCACAATGCAGATCAGAAATAGGTGACTGTTATAATACATCATATTATTCTACCTTGTAACACATAGACTCACACAAATCATCAAGAAAAAAAAATCACCACTAGGATTTATGTGGCACTGCTTTTGTGGGTCTGCTTTTGCTTATACACACATCTATATTTGCATAGCTATTCACAAAAAATTCTTGCAACAGTCACAGCTATCATAACAAATTGCCATTGGCATCCTTACTTTTGAATAAAAGTAATTATATAATGTTAATGACCTCTCATTTTAAAATTTGACAGTACTAAATCTTACTCCCACCACTGAAATAGCATTAATTTATGATTTACCAGGAAATCTGAACATCCCTATGTGTTATTATCATCACGTACACAAATACTAAACAGCACAATACATTCTCTCAGCAAATGTTTTTGTTAATGAATTTGCACAATGACTTGACATACAAAATTTTTTCATCATAATGAAAACTGTTCATATCATTACAGCATTGTATCCAGTAAATATTTGTATTTGAGTCAGGCTAGGATATAAGCCAGAGGAGACTGTAATAGGTAACATCCATGCTGGAATATTTCTCCAGAGACCATTGGTAGAGTATATTAGCTGATTTTCTACAGTCTGTATTAACATATTTTAATGTAGGAGCAATATGCAGTCAGGAGAGGTAGAAATGATAATTGTATTGGTTCAAAGTGCACTTACATGCACTCATGTACTGATGACACCTAAAACAGAAATTTTGGAGTAAATATATATTTCCAAAGTGTAAATATCAAAATGAAAATGAGATCTTGCAGAGTTTTTATTTTAGAACTAGAAGAAATTGCAAGTGGTAGAACACCCACTTTTTTCCTCATCACAGGCAAATGTTAACCTTTCTTCTTCTGAGTCTCCTGACTGCTGAACAATCTAAATGTCTATTTTAGGACAACCTTAAGACCTCCACAGCATTGCAGATGCTACTGTACTTATATCTACAAACTCCTTGAATTACACATCACCTTTCTATGTCCAAATACATCACTCAGAACCAATGAATGCATCTCTATCCTTGGCAGAAATATCACAGGCTGCAGAATTTTTGCTCAGTGTGACATTGGAATTGGCTTTGTAGAAACCCAAGCTGATTAAAGGAGCTGTTCATATTGTCCCTTGCTTTAAGGAGAGGGCTTAGATACTCCACATATCATTCTAAATTCCTCTCCAAAGGCTGTGTATATGGACCTCAAGTGAGTCTATCGTGTAACATATGCCTTTTCTTTTTTTCTTTTTTCTCTTTTTAAATCTGTTTTGCCCAAACCCAGAAGGAATATCCAGTGCCGATGTCCTACCACTCCAAGGAATATTCAAATCCCTTTGTCACAAGAACACTAATTCCAACAATTTTTATTGGTCACCTTTCCTGGCTCTTCAGAAAGAAAGTCCAAGCATGAAAGGGTCCAGAATGCTGTCTGCAACATTTATTAATTATTCATTTATCCTGATAAATTATGCAAGTCAGATCTTCCATTATCACTGGGGTTACCAGTTTTCTCCAGCTCTTAGCTATTTTTATTCCCTTGATACAGAGATAACAGCAGACTAACCAAGTAGTGCTCACTTCTCTGCCCAGAAACAGATAGGAATCTCTTATTGTTTCTCAATTATTTCTACTTTTCATTAGCTCCCAATTCTTTGAGCTTCTGATTTTATTCTAACCCACACAATTTCTGAGGGATGTGGAAAAAGTGGGTTTGCCTCTCTTAGCAGAAGAAAATTCAGCCTAAGAGCTGCAAAACCTAAGACGACTTTTACAGGTGAGCCATTGTTGTAATAAAGCACATCCAGATGTGGTACACAAGCCATATTTTTTTCCATAAAAACTTCAGTCTGAGCAAGACTGTTGAATTGCCAGACAAGTTGGAAGGTTTCTAAGTAATCTATTTGACCAGACAGAATTTGAGAAACACAGATCTATTTCTGCTATACTTTGTTTTCCATTTTTGACTTTTTTCCAAATCAAGGGGTATGCTTAGGGCACAGGGGAGAACTGAAAATTTAAAAGATGTAGGCCTACTAAGCTACTCAGAAAATTTTAAAAAGCTAATTAAAGAGGAGAGGATGAGAACCTGGGTTTTACATTTTTTCAAAATGCTCATAATGTAATGGAGAAAGGAATAACCTGTCTCTAAATGCAGATATATTACACTCTAATACCCTTTTTATCTTTAATATCTTGTTTTGATAATTTCTCTCACTCTCCTCTTAGCCAGGATTTAAATTCAAGGAAAAAGGGCAACTAAAAAGTCTTTGTCCCTATTTGTAGAAATAGAGATAGTGAAAGGATAATGGTTACATGATATTTGATCTCAGTCCAAAATTCATGAAAATTCTGTGGTAGGAGTCAAGAGGAAAGATGAGAGATCCAGTCAAAAGATGTTTGAGACTGACTCAGATATCCTGGAAAAAGATGACCGAAGCCTCTCTACTTGGAAAGAGAGACAATATTAGTGTCTGCAAAAAAGATTTTATCATAGAGTAAATTGTGTTTGTTTCTATGTCAAAATATGGTTCACATATTTAAGTCACAAAGCAGGGTGGAGTGCTTTACTCCAAAATAAGCTAGAAATTAATAGACATCTCAGATACAGAAGATTATACTAGATCATCGCACATGACCTTTTTTTTTTCAAAAATATAGGAAGAAGTTATCAATAATTTGAAACAGTAGACCCTCCCTTGTGAGAGTTAAGGGATATAAAGTAAAGCAGAAGAACAGGAGTCAAACCCAAGTCATACATCAGAAGGATTCCAAGAAAGATGTTGCTGTAAAGGCAAATTTTATTAAAAATATAAAAAACTAAATGGATCATGAAATCATCTCAGCAGCTTAAGACAATACAAGGACAAAGAGAGCACTTCTATATTTGCTTGTAGCAAAACCATCATTTTTTAAAACTTTTACAATAATTGCAATTGGTAATAGCTACACTGAATGGGTTAGAGACATGTAAAAGTATCATAGAACAGCTTGAGTTAAGAGCGGTGCCAGAGGAATGACTGAAATAGGGCATTCTGGAATCTGAAGGGTTACAGTTCATCCAACTGTCTTCCCGAAGCACTCATGTGAAGCGGAGCTTTCCAGGAAATTTCCCAAGGGACAATAAAAGAAAAACCTCCCACTCATGCTATGTGGCTAGTTCTGAGAAAGGGCATTGCAAAAGTGAGACAAGTATTTTCAAAGGATCAGTGGTGGTTAGTAAAGCCCAAAGTTATGTAGCATGAAGAGAGACTAGCAGCAAACACCAAAACCCCTGGGGAACAAGCCACAATAAAGAAGAAATGCTCTTGATTACAGAAAGAGGAGAAGCACAGACAGATCTGCAACTGAGATACTGAGAAAATTTTCACAAGAGAAAGAGATGATCTGTGTGCTGAACAATTTTTCCAAAGAACAGTACAAAGAGTCTGCCATGGCCTGGATCCTCCAACCAGTCTTATCACCACAAGCCAACTGACAGCCAGAGGAAGGAAATCAATTCTAAGCATCCAAAGCAAATAGAAAGCTCCATGAAAATGGAATTAGACATCTCCTGGCTGAGGAAAACAAACAATGCAAAAATGAAAAATTGTTTGTCTTACTGCTACATTTGTATTTTGAAAATTATATTCAGAAAACATTATGTTATAGACTTTTATCCAGAGTCTGTGTAATTCATTTTTCTCATTATGATTTGGACAAAGGAGCAGAAAGAAGACTTCTTAAATTTGCAGATGAAAGCAATGAGTGTGCTTGGAGGAGATACTTGTGGAATGAGATAAAAGAAAAATGTTTAATAATGGACAAAGGTAAAAACCTACATGTAGAATTTCACAGATAAAATGGGTAAGAGAGAGATGAAAAAAACATATTGTGGGAAAGGAGATTTGGAATTACAGAGAATTACAAGCTGAACTTGAATCAACCATCTCCTGCTGTTTTGGAAAAAAAGAAAATACTAAGCTGGTATGTATTGCTTGAGGGATATGTGAAACACTTTTTCCAGTCTACTCAACAATGGTCAAGCTTCACACTGAGGCCACAGTCAAGCCTGGGCACAACAGTTCCAGAAGGACACACATCATTTGGAAGTAGCCCCTCAGGAATATTATCAGAGGACAGAAGAAAAAAAAGCATCTGTATGAAGTTAGAGTTAGGTTTTTGTTTGGTTTGGATTTTCTTGTTTTGCTTTGGCGTTTGCTTTGTTTTCATTAGTTATATAGTAGATAAACTATTCAAAATATATATAAAGTCTATATTATATTATACTATATAAAATAATTTCACAGCACTTTTTTTCTATGGTCATATTTCTTTATGTCTGTATACAGATTTAAAGGTCAGCAGGTTACAGAAGTTCTGTATTCCTAATGTGTTTGTTAAAACTTTGCTTCATTTGTTTACATAGATAAAACCCTTAAAAAAGTTTTTATGAACTTGCATTGACTCTTGTGACTTCACAAATAAACTCTAAAAAGAAGAAAAACCATGAGGAATGCTATTCATTCACTGACTTCAATTTATAAATAAAATGTATTAGTGGATGTATGAGGGTGAGCTGCATGTACAGGATATTCTCATTCCATAAGCAGGCACAAATCAGCTCTGCTTGTGCTCTGCACCAGCCCAAAGCTGTGTGCAAACACCACCCACAAGCTGCACAGACCTCCAGTTTCAGCTCAGCACTGCACTAATACAGCCACCAGCAATTCCAGAGCAGAACCAGCACCAACTCCAGCAAGATTGCCCATGTCTGCCTGCAGAAATACCTTTTCACAGTATCTGCTAAAAACTTACTGCACATTGCGCATTTAGTCCTTTTTTCTTGTCAAAAGCTGGCAATGTCTGCCCTAAATTTTTTAGAAAAATGTTGGGACCTTTAAAAAATCAAGATCAGCTCTCTATTTGGTTAGGACTGATTAAGGCACAATCACTCTTAGTTAGTGTTAGTATACAGGGGTGTATTTTAAGACAGCTTACAGCTCCAGTCCTAAAATAAACACAGATAAAATACCATTGCACTGAGTATGAAGGAAGGCTATGTTCACATCAACAGGCCTCAGAATGCAACTCTGAAGACAGCTCAGGCTGAGGAGATAACATTTGCTATTTTTGGAGACTGCTGCCTTCAAAAGCATGCTTCATATCTGCTGCAGCAAACCAGGCCATGCAAATGAATATACACTTACAGTCCCAGGCACTAATTATTTGAATTTTGCCTTGAATTTCCTTAATAACTTTAAAGATTTAGCAACAAAAATCAGATCTGGGACCAAGACAGAGATAATCGTTTAAAGAAACTTGAGTTCAATTGTCAGGTTGGAAGGAGTTTGTTGCACTTAAACCTTAAACAAAGCACATGTTTTTGGGAGACAAATTCCAGCCTTGTTAATGCATTTTCTTGCTGGGAAAATGAAAGGAAAAAATGTTGATTTACTGGTTTTGACTGTTCAACTCTCATCACTTCATAATTCTCACAGTCTCTGATCTGAAATAAAAGATCTCATAAAAACTTTTCAGTATTTAAAATTTTGCATGTACTTCCACCTGAATTCAGTCTTCAGTGCAGTCCTTCCATAACTAAAAGGCCAGACATGGGATCAGATGTGTATCCTACTACCTCTGAAACTTGCATTGTTTTCAAATGAGTAGCCCTGTTTACTGGAATGTTAGGAATTTTATTGGACTTTTATTCGGGAGTTTTAGGTACAGAAGCCTGTTAAAATCAGTGGGAATATTTCTGGGCACTTGTGAGATGTCCAGTCAGGTTACTGCTAATGTTTCATTACCTGATTTTGGAGTGTGAACGTGTTCATGAATACGGTTATGACTGTTGAATTAAGTGGTGAGCAAATAACGTTGCAAAAAATCTGATAATTAAGTGGTTTCTATTACCTCCCTTAAAAGGATTTATTCACTTTTTAACACAGGCTGCCAGACATGCTTCAGCAGTTAGGAGAAGCCCTCTTGCTTATTTTACTAGCAGCAGAGTTGAATGAGAGGTCTTTAACATAAAATTCCTCATACCTTGAGCTGTACCAGATGCACATCCACGTGCTTGCTGTCCGAGTCCTGCTGCACGGAGTAGGTCAGATCCCGGACCCTTTCGGACGTCATCCGAAGCCAGGTCTCAATCTCTGGCAAGTGGAGAACAATCTTCCAATCAGCCCCGGTGTGTAGAGGAGGAGGCTTTTCATACTGCTGGCCAGAGTCAAGGTCCTTCATGCCATCCCCTTCCCCCTCCTGTTCCACTGTAGCAGTCATGTTGATGAGCATGGGAGAGGCATCAGACGGCAGCGGGTCCAGTTCCTGTGTCCTCATGGGGGAAAGTGCTGCATCCATGGCCAACGTGTGGAAGTCTAAACCATACTTCTTTCAAAAATAGCTGCAAAGATAAAAAGAAAAGACGCTGCTGTTTTAAGACCAAATTTAGCAACAAAATGCTCAAAGACAAGGAGAAAATGATAATGTCTGAGAGGTACTGCGTATCTAAATAAATTCTTCACCCTAAAATCTATACTAGAAGTTCAAGGCTAAATAGATTTTTTCAAAATAACTTTGTTGATTTGAAGAAGATCTTTGTATGAGAAAAATAATAAAAACTGCGTTTCTCTCGTTGTAATTTCCAATTGTAATTTTTCATCTAATTTCCAATCACCTTGAAAATTATAGTTTTCATTAATGAAAAATACGTTCTGATTTTTTACAACCGCAACATAAATAAACATTGACAAAGTCAGCAGAACTTTACTGAACTTCACAAGTTAATACAAGACTATTATTCATAAACTAGCACATATTGGAACATATTCCTTGACCTGGAATTTAAGACTAAACACAGAATGTTTCAAGATTTATTCAAATTTCCCAGCTGTCCACTTGACTGTTGATCATGTACAACAAAAAAATTGCAGGCAAACTTGAAACAATTATTGAGGACACTTGGTTGATTTACTGATTTTCATTTTGAACTTTAAATTCTAGTAGCTTTGTTAGATTAAGAACTGCTGCAATAAGCAATAACTCTAGCAAAATGTACATATAATAATTCCAAATGTTAAAATATGTACCTAAAATTAAAACACCATTTTACAAAGTGGCTTTATGAAAGCCCAAATGCTGTGTCACCAATATATACTTAGGAGGTCCAATGGAAAAAGGAAATAAGTGAAACATTTTACTTTGTACCTCTTCCTCTGTATGTTCTAGTTACATGTGTACTACACATGTAGAAGGCTGCCATAAACCCTACGCATTAAAAAAAGCCCAAAAAACCACAAAAACAAAAAAGCCAAAAAATCCCAAGCAACTTTACTTACTTAATATAAAAGCTATAAGACTGTAGAAAAAAACAGTGCCTTTCACTATTAAATCAACTACACTGTGACTACTGAGTTATATTCCTAAATATTTCATATGGAGTCTCAGCATCCAGAGACTACTCTTGCAAGCAGTGAGAGTATCAAAGAAGTATCCAGTCAAAATTTCAATTATCATACCCAGGAAGGACAAAAAAATTATATTTTATTGTATTTTAATTTTATTTCCTACCCTGCCACGACTTAGTAAATCAGCGTTTGTACATCTATCACACTCACAAAACAATATATTAAAGTTATACTAAATATTAATAA
>VZTZ01020781.1:321098-392944 GCA_013400955.1 Drymodes brunneopygia | reverse complement strand
GCTGCTCTTTTTTTATTTCTATAGTAAAAAAGGTGGTTAGTGGAACAGTTTTTCTCCTTTACTTATTTTTTAAACAAACTTCTGAAATGTATATCCTGGAAGATGAAATTCAAAGATGGTTGTCTGGTCCTTCCAGAAACCATGCCCCCCAGTATCTTAGCTGATTTTAATGGACTAGCAGCTGCTGGAGATTTCACTTCATTTTTATGTAGTTGTTTCTTAAGCTTTGAGCCACTCCTGTATAGATGTCTAGTGATGGCAAGGGGCTCCTTTCAGCCTCTTCCTTGATCCAATGTTAAATGCAATACTTAGTGCTTGATATTACCCTGAGCATCTGCTATTGGCTGCTGCTGGAATTAGCAGTGAAATTCTGTTATGTTTGTTCCAGACCTTGATTAACAGCACAGAGGTCTGAGTACATACATCTGGTTTATAATCATGTATAGTTTTAAGAGGCTGGTTTTAAGAGGACTTTTTTTTTATTGTTAGTAGTGATTTAGTGGGCTTGCAGTGGAAGCAGGGAGCACAAATGTTTTGTCCTAAGTGTGAAATTATTTAGAAGGTATTAAAATGCATTGTCATTGGGGAGAAATAGCTGAATAACTCTTTAATTCAGGTTGGAAATCAGCTCGGGATATCAACTGTGTGGACATCATCTTGCCCCACTGAAAGCATAGTCAGCATAGAGCAGGTGCTCTGTGTTTTGAATAAATTTAAGGATAGAAATTCCATAGCTTTTGCAGTCAACAAGAACCTGCATTTGACCAACATTATGATATAAAAATCTCTTAATATCTAACTGGACAAATACACATTGCTGACATGTTCAGCTTTGTGTTCCATGAGACCTGTATGTCCTTTCTCTGAAGCTGCTCTTCAACCAACTGATCCCAGTCTGTACTGTTAAATGGTCTGATTGTTTCCACAGGGCAGGATGCTGCATTGGCCTTTACTGTACTTCCCAGTGTAGTTGTCAGCCCACCCCTTCAGTCCCCTGAGATCCTTCTGCATAGCAGCCCTGCCCAC
The DNA here is from genome assembly GCA_013400955.1 of Drymodes brunneopygia. Taxonomy (NCBI): domain Eukaryota; kingdom Metazoa; phylum Chordata; class Aves; order Passeriformes; family Petroicidae; genus Drymodes; species Drymodes brunneopygia. The sequence continues at coordinate 391,918 of VZTZ01020781.1, read as the reverse complement.
CACAGCTAATATTGCAGCGTACAAAAAGCACCAGATGAATTAAATTAGGTAAATTTTTGAAATCTTTTAATGAACAAACCAAAAATGTATACTGGTGTGGTTTCTGTGGGGAAAGAAAATGTGAATACTCTGGTTTTTTTAAAACTACCTTTACACTGAGGAACGAGTGAATGCATCAGCCTCTTTCCAGTTCTGCTTCAGGTATTTTGGATGGGAAGTGGAGTATGATTCTTTTAATGAGACACTTATGACTGTTGCATATCTCACACTCCCTGTGGTATGTAAATATATAATAGCTGAAGCACATATCAGGAGCTGTTTCCAATGTCTTACTACATTCAAGGTTAAGAGCATGATTCAGAAACTCAGCAGATGCTGTGACTCAAGCAACTGCTGATGTACTTGGCAGGATGTCTGTATGTGCAAACACTAAGAAGTACATTTTCATTTCAGTGTATATGGAAATTAGGCATGCCATTCCTGTTTCCAACCAGAAAATGGTATCCTAATTCTCCATACACTAGCCAGGAACTGAGAAGACTTATGAGCCCAACTAGTGAAAAATGTGTTTCAATTACCATTATAGTGTCACACACCCCAGATCTTAGTAAGCATAATAAAAAAATCCCCGTTACTTGTAAACTGCCCCTCTTTAAAAAAGAATCATATACCAGTGTGTGAAGAGGGCTGCAGTGGATCAGAATATGGCCTATTGTCCTAAATATAGTGCCTGTGGCAGTACACACATAAGAAACTTGAGGTAGTCCCTCCACAGTCAGTAACCTTCAGTAGGTTTCCTTCTCCATGATCTTGAACGTGGTTCTCCTCTTGATCAATGGAATCTTAACATCTACAACAACCAGTGACAAGGAGTTACCATGACTCTGATTATACCTGGTTTACGAAGAACCACTTCTCTTTCTTTCTCATCCCTCACCTCATTTGCCACTTCCTAGTTCATGTCTAAGGAGAAACAGTGAATTGCCACACCAGCTCAAAGAAACTGAAGCAACCTCAATCTGTATCTTCTGCTTCGCCTTTTCATCCATCCTGCATAATGGTCTTGATCAGTCCTCTTATCACTGAGCTATGGGAATGGGTAGCTTCTTCTCTGACAGGTTTTGTTTTGTATTTCTATTTGAACAATCTTTTACTAATAGAAAAGTTAGCAGGTTATACATAACAGTGGCCACAACAGGGAAGAAAAGCATGGGCAATCAGAAATATTTTAATTTGTTGTGTTGGCAGGCTAGAAACACACCCACACAGGGCCACAAAAAGGCGGAGAAGCAGTCTCATGATTCAATACAAAAACAATTCCTGTGTGGCTCACTCAGGTTCCTGGTATTTACCCTCAGAAATGGGAACACCATGTGCAGTGTTGTGTTGCTGTGGCAATACAGCACTGGCAGGACTCAAGTGCCACGTGTGTTGTGGACATTTGCATCTGAGTCAGTTAAACTCTGCTAAATTCAGGTAATTTCTTCAGGGAAGCAAAAGTACAAGTGCAGAATGAGGGTTCTTGAAAATTCTTTGAATTTACTGATATTTTGGATGCATTTAAGTTGCTGGGATAGCTCTGTTTTGTTTTGCATTGACAGTTTTATGGAACTTTGGTGAAAAAACCTACTCTGCTGTCCTTTCAGGTTTTTGCTACTACCTAAAGAGGTAAAGTAACACATACCTTTTGGTCTAGTCTTTGGATTGTTTCCTACTACTTTTGTGCTAACACAGGTATTTATCCTGTTTTTACATCACAGTGAGAAATATTTTTGGCCTGTGAGCTATTACAAAGGAAGAAAAGTATCCAGAGATCTGGTCCCAAGAGCAGCACTGAAAAAGTAACAGTCCTGGCAGCTGTGTTACCTGAGCACTCATACCATTAGAGATGTACCATTGCATTAAACATAGGGACAGCACTTATTTGGCTAAAAAACTATTAAGTTTTGAAAAGAAAATCATGATGTAATGTTAGCTGTATGCCGAGTTTGACACTAAAGCTACAAAAGTATGTTTGTTAATGCAGAGTGAAATGAGACATCAATAAGTTCTCCAGGCTTTCTAAAGCAGCAATATACCTCATATGGCTTTCATGCATTTCTGTCAAAGGTATAACTCATGTCATTCTCCTCTGATACAAATTTAAAAGAAAGTTATCAAACGATATGTTAAAACCATAGTTACATGCATATGAATGAGACTGAGATTAGGCAACCCATAATTAAGGCTTATATGAATCTAAATGAAATTCAGCCATGAAGTAAAAGGTCTGGCTTCTAGGGAAAACTGCCTTAGGGTCTTTGACAAAATTGTTTGTACATATGTCAAGAGTCAAAGTTGTTGATAAGGTAAACCTAAGAACTATGTTATGTTTCCCTGTGCAAAGCCTCTTGATGTGAGAGATCAGGAATGGGCAAATCCTGGCTAATAGCATTGTATACCTAGGCAGTGCTACATTCTCCCCAGTTCAATGGGAGCTGGGTTTGAGAGTCTGGACCCTGGCTACAAAGAGAGGAAAAAGCATAGTGCATGTTTTGTGTATTGTGGACAGATCAGATAATGCTAGCCACTGAAGAGAGAAGAGCAGAGAAAACCAGTGGTTTTTGGAATATTAGCTGAGTCATTCATAGTCCTGGGAAAGACAGCACATGTCAGGGGGAACATCAGGAGGAAAGCCATATTAAATACAGCATACCGGTGAAGGCATGTGTAATGGTTTATTTGAAACACGAACAAGGTGTAGTTGAGAGTATTCTAGCCTAGCATTTTTTTTCATATAGGATTTCCTTTTCCTCCTGTGCTTCATTCTGCCTTTTTTGTTAGAGATCATTCTTTTGTGTAGCGCTTCATGAGGGAATAAAACTCCAATCAGATCTGAGATGCTGCTCAGATTTCAATCTGTTAACGTTAGAGTTAATACTGGTTTTAGAGGGAAGGTAAACTCTGTTCTCTGTTCTAGATTCTTCTTCCAAAAATGTAAATATATAGGAATAAAATTCAGCCAGTATGCATCCCTCTGCAGGTGTTCATGTGTCTGAACCATTTGCATTATTCACCTAGTGAGTGATAGTTTGTTACATGAGAGGTTTTTTCCTCATCTTTCTGCCAGAAATTCAGGTATAATATATAAATTTGTGATCATCTCTGATAAGAGTATGAAATTGTGAGCAAAATGATATTTTTTAAAGCGTTCTGCTTAAGTTCTATTGAATGTTTTTTACAAGACAATATAGTCTTTTGAAAAATTAATGCAGTGCACATCAGTCAAACACTGGTGGGTTTTATGGAAAAACCCGAAGCAAGACTGACAGTATAGTAAAATTTACACTTGCACAAGTTGTACTCATGTAGCTTCTTTCAGTATATTAACTTCATTATTCCATTTGTTAAAGCACTCTGAAAATTAAAAATATGTGTGAAAATGTCCAAAACCATCTTTAAAGCTGCTGAAGCCACTGCACCTCATGCGAAGGTATTTGATTGCCTCCAACATCTCTTGCTGCTGCCAGGAGCTGAAGGGGAAATGAAGCAGCTATCCAGGATCCTCCCTAGAGTAAAGGCTTCCTCAGGGAGCACCTGCTCCACCACTGCTGCAGCTCTTTTCTCTTTCCAGGTTATCCTGACACACACCCTGGGCTGGGGCTGTATGGGATTGGGGCTGGCTGGCTTGCAGCCCTAAGGGCACTGACTCCAGCTCAAGGGAGCATTTGGGATGCTCTGGGACATGGGGGAAAACTAGCAGTAATGAGGTAGTGATGGCTCCGGGCAGGATTCCTCCCTACACTGAGGAATAATTCAAGGCACCGGACAACTTGGGCATTAAATCTTATCTTCAAGTGAGACTGGAATTTTCTCAAGCTGGGTGCATCTTGCTCTTTTGGCAAATAAACACAGATACTGCAGTTCTGGATAAGAGTTTTATCCCTAAATCATATGCTTCTTTTAGGAATTCCTTGGCTTGTATGGAGATTGATGAGGAAGTTGCAGTGTTTCGAATGTTATCCAAAGGACACCATAAAATGGGCAAAGGTAATGTGAAACTCTCCCAGGCATAAGCAGATGGACAATTGTATTACAGATGCTACTAGAAGGCTGCAATCAAGACAAAAATAAGTTCTGTCAGTTTTCTTTTCATTTGCTATTGCTAATTATAGGACTTATTTCTCTAATTTCTCTAATGCTGGCAGAAAAATGTATGTATTTAACCTGACAAGATTCATGGTGAATAGATGAATATGTTTTCATATTCCATATGCCATTTTTCATAGACATGGGAATATGAAAACACAGAAAACAGTGAGAGAATGATGCAGCAGAATATGATGTAATTTTTCTATTTTTATGAAGTTCATACACTTTAAGGCAGGATGAATCTATAAATGTAGCTATTCCACTGCCTTGAAATCTGGCACACAGCTTTCTGAAAGCTATTCAGATTTAGCTCCTACACTTATTTTTTTTGTTCTTCTTACAAAATAATTGAGCTTTCAAACTATTGATAGGAGAGTGCTATTTTTCAAAATTTTAAAAAACCTAAAGATAAAATTGATCAGAGAAGCAAAGAGGAAAGGTGCATTTCAAAACAAGGTCAAAGTGTCTCAGGTGTTTTTTGCAGTACACTTTGCTCAAAGTATCATTTTTGAGTATAATCAGGGAGAATTTAGGGATTTCAAAGATTTAATGAAAAGAAAAGGTGGTTGTTGTAACATAGAGTCTGTCTTTCCATTTTCTGGTGTTTCATGCATGTAAACTCTTTTATTATTTTCTCTTAATGCCATGGATTTTTTTTTTCAGTAGGTAAATAAAATAAATAAGTAAAATAAATTTCTTATTCTCTTGGAGAGACCTAGCTAAAAGTTTTTGCAATGTAAGATAGACCTAAACACTTAATGGTTTACTTCACTGTAATTATAATTACAAGCTGCACCTAAGGAAGCTTCATTTTCATGTTAAAGTGATTTGCCATATGGTAGTAAGCAAGGGAATAGACCTGTCTTTCACTCAGGTATTCTTGTATGACAATGCAGTTGAGCTGCTTTCCAGAATGTTTGCAGAGTTCATGTTTAATATCACTGATAATATATAATCTTAGATTACTATGTTAGGTACTATGTATTATATTGAGTATAATGCAAAACTGCTGATGAATATAATTCACAAGTGTGTATGTGCACTATGATGCTTGGGGATAAAAGCAATGTGATTTCAAAAGAGATAAGACTTCAAAGAGATCTTGCCTTCTTTTTATCATGTTTCTGACAAGCCAAAATACAATCTTTAGCTATCTGTGAGTTGCTAAGCTATCTAACAATGTCAGGGCTTACCTACTGGATAAAAATAAAAAATAAAACTAAAGCTTGTCTTGCACAGAAAAAAACCCCACAATTTTTAAATCACATTCTTATGTGATTACTTAGAAGGGCCAGTTATTTAAATATCTTTTCCCATTTTTACATGCATATAATAAATACACAGGTATCAAAAAGGTCTGAAAAAGGAAACCAAAAAACCCAGATTCAAACAATGCTAAAATAATTCGTTCTTTACCAGGCCAATTGATCTTTAAAATTTAAAGAGTGTTAAGTGTAGTAGAGAAGAGCTTAAAGTTGACAGTAAAATTTGGTTGAAAATACCCAAGGTCCTGAATGAAATGTTTGCTACCACTGGGATACCTGGACTCTTCCAGCTTGTGTGAAGCCTTTTGAAATGGCAGTGCAGAAATGACTCAGTAGAAGTGCCTTCTTTCTCTAATATTTTGCCAGGGTAGCATGTTGTCTACATCTGTTTTCTAACACTCCACAAACACAATTCACTCGCTGCAAGTGCAATAGGTGACAAACTGCCTGGAATACATCAGTAATGTGGAAGATTTGGAAGATGAATCCCACTCATTCCATGCTGGCTTTGGAGAGGTGATGGGGATGGGGTGTGCTTGTGAGGGTAAAGGTTGATAAGCTCTGTGTGTCCTGATTTGTGGAGTTTTGAAAAATTCTGATCTTGTCAAAGGAAATGCAGGATTTGAATTATTAAGGCGGCACACAGACAGATGTAGGAGCCGTGTACCTTTGTACAGCAGTAGAAGTATTTTCATATATTAATTTCCAAAACTGCAGGGTAACTGAAGTTATCCTTCTTTCTACATAGCTGAGTGGCAGGACAAGTGAAAGCACACCTGCATGGATAATCATTGTATCATAGAATGGCCTGGGTGGGAAGGGACCTTGAAAATCATCTAGTTCCAAGCCCTCTACTGAGGAGCAGGGACACCTTCCACTAGGTCAGGTTGCCCATCCAACCTGGCCTTGAACATGTCCAGGGATGGCATATCCACAGCTTCTCTGAGTCATCTGTTCCAAGTGCCTCACCACCCTTACAGTAAAGAATTTCTTCCTAATATCCAATCTAAACAAACGTTCACTTTGAAGACATATCTTCCTGTCCTATCACTCCTGTAAAAAGTCCCCTCCGTCTTTCTTGTTGGCTCACTCCTGGTACTGGAAGTCCACAATTATGTCAGCCCAAAGCCTTCTCTGCTCCAGGTTGTACAATACCAATCTCCTAGACTTTTCTTGAAGACGTTATACTCCATCCCTCTAATCATCTTTATGGCCCTCCTCTGGACTTGCTTTCATTCCTGTGCTGGGGATTCCAGAGATGATTGCAGTACTCATGGTGGTGTCTCATGGGGCCATTACACAAGTATTAGAATTTTGTTTCCTTTTATCTCATAACTGTTTGCCAGGGTGCCACCTCCTGCTTATGGCACTATGTGCTTGCCTGCTTGGAGAGATGTTCCTTTTGGATGTGCCACCTCTTCTGACAATATGGTGAGATTGACTTTGCTCTACTTTTTGGCCTCTATAGTGTTACAGATTTCAAACTGCTCCATGTGTGGGAGATGTTTGCCTGTGGCTGATTTTAATGAGAAAAAGAGCTCCTGTTTCTAGTGATGACATGGCCCATTGCAGTAATGATTTGTTTTATTGCAAACTACTAGAACTTAAAGACCATTTATGGGTAAAACAGTTAGGTCATTGGAACTATGCAGACAATAAAAACATTATTGCTCCATTGGTACCTTTTACTGTTTGTTAAGAGAAACACTACTCTTTCATTTTCCCCCAAACACTTAGAGCATCCCTAATTATATCACTGCTCAAGCTACAACTGCTGTTCTCAACATCACATAAATCTTGCACTAAATTGATTTTTGGCTGAATTGTGAAAGGGATCAATGGATTCATTTGCACTGATTTGCCACTCTGTTACCGAGAACGTGTCTGTACATGAGAAGGATGGGATTATCTGCATTGATTCATAACCTCACAGATGTCTTAGAAGCAGGAGTGTACCTGGGATACAGGAAAAAAGAATGGGGGAATTAAATTGGATGCTTTGTTTGATCTTGCTACTCCATGCTTGCTAAATTTCCAATGTGATGGAGTGAGATGCTGTGTTGTCTCCAGCATTTTGTTCCCAAAAGCACTGTTAACTCCTTGGAGAGAACACCTTACAGTTTTCTACAGCAATGACTTGACATTCTCAAGTACCATAAACAGTCTGTTACTGAACAAATGGTGGCTATGTCTGAAAGCTCTGCTTTCATGTAAGGCAAGGTCCTTAAAAAATGAAGTTCCAGGTGTGAGCAAAAAAAATCTGCTACCCTTAATAGTATCTGCTTTTGCTATATTATCTGGTACTGGTTCACCCTGTTAGCAAAGAAAACTGACATGATCACTAAAGGGAATTTTTAGTGTGCATGAATAAATTAAACTGTAGGACTAAGGCCTTAGACAGTAAAAGTTTTGCAAAAAAAAATGTTTTTCCTGTGTCTTGTACAGTCTGGTATACACAACACATATAAAATTATGTGTTTTCTGAATGTCACTCTGCCAATATAAAGCAATTGCTTATGCTGCAAACTTGTCTCTGCTTTATCAATGTCATCAGATCTGTGTCAGCAGAATGTCTTTGCATAGGGACAGTGCCTGTGAGTACTTCTCTGTCACTTCAGCTATACCCCTTGAACAAAAACACGGGCTGAGGTGAACTTTTTTTTCCTTGATACACTTTTATCATACCAGTGTTTTAACCCAAGGGGTAAGGTTAACCAAAGAACTTGTAGCCTGACATGTTGTTCCTGTCTTGTCAGTCTGCTATTACTGCTATCAGAGGGGAAGCATTGCATAGAGGAAAAGGCTTCTAGCTTTTGACAGGCACAGAGACCCATTCCTTGTTTGGTAAGTTTAGCCCTACAAGAGATTGGTCTGTCTCAGGGCTCTGCTAAAAGGATTGTTTTATAAGATTACAGTTTATGTTTACAAGGATGATTTTATTTTGTGAGTCAGAGGGAATAAAGACCAAACTTTGGCACAATGACAGCACAGAGGCTTCTATACATCATGCTCTAAAGCATACCTTCTGAGCAGATGGGCATAATTTTTGCTAACATGACTTTGAAAAGGACAGCCCTTGCCCTCACCCCATGCTTGTTTTTGCTTGGGAGAGTTGCAGGAACAGAGGCAACTGAGAAGAAAGTATGTAGTCCAGGAGTCCTATCTATGTGCAGGTGTGTGATTTACGACCACATCTGTGGGCTCTGGATGCTGCTCTGGCACCAGTGTTAGGAGGCAAAGGCTGCTCAAGGATCTTGCAAGCTTTTCTGATACCAGTTTTTGTATCATCAGGTCATGCTTATACCAGCATTATAGCTTATACTTATAGAGCAAATATTCCTTTGCTGGAGGTTATTTACATAGAACAAGTTGGCCTGATTTTACTGCTGATTGGCTAGGCTCAGAGAAATGGGTTTATTTACTGCTATTGGTTTTGTTTTTGGTTTGGTTTGGTTTGGTTTGGTTTGGTTTGGTTTGGTTTGGTTTGGGTTTTTTTGTGAAAAAAAATGGGATTGAAGGATTGAAAACCTCCACGAGGAAAAGGGGAACAGAGAAAGAAATGGGAGCATTGTGGGGAGAAATGGGATATACTCTTTAAGCTAAGGAGCCTATTAGGCATTGAAATTGCACATGGTAACAAATGCAGAAGCAGATAGGATTGTAGCAAAGAGAAACTGGAGAAGTGATGAGGAGGGAGAGATCAAACCCCAAGAGAGGAGCTGAGTCAGGCATCATGTTCCCATGATATGGACCTGCCCATTTTGTGGTTTTTTTCGGCTGTGGCTATCTGGACTTCAAACTTCTGTGGAGCTGAAATTCTGTTATCTTACACAGACACATTGTCTTTGCAGCTCCCACAGCACCTGGCCATGGTGCACCTCTGCTGTCCCAGTTCCAGGATTTAGGAACATGACCTGCAAAGTACTCATTATCAAGTCGGTCATATGTACATTGTTTGTGTCAAAAAACACATCCAGAGAAAGCAGGAAAAAAGAGATGGCACCTGAACATTGTTCAGTCCAAACCAGTCAGAAATCTGCAGTACCAAAGGTACTGCTCAGCAACATCCTGAGCAGCCAGAGACAGCAAGAGGGAGAGACATCCTTTGGATACCAACAGCCTCTTTCCAATTTGAAAATAAGTACTGGACGCTGTGACTCAGAGTTGTTTACAATGTAGTTCACAACATGAGACAGGAATGCATGTTGTCACCATGGGCAGAATTTTTACATCTCTAAGCCAGCAGGTTAGAAATATTTCCTCTAAAAATGTTTCTAGAGTAAATATGTCAAAGACATTTAAACAGTCAGCCACTTTGATAACAAATAAGGTTAGCAGACAAAGAGACTTTTAAAATTTGAATTGTCCCCAGTTAATACTGACATGACAGAAAACTGAGGAGGAAGCTATTCTTATTTTTGTAGGCTTTATTCGCTTGTTTGTTGGTTTGTTTTTGTTTAGAATTACAAATAATATCACATAAAACTAAGGCTATGAACTGCTTTATAGGAGTGTAAATTGCAAAGTGTGAGAAAAGTGTAGCAAATTGCAACTGATGTAATCAGGATTATAACATAAGTAATTAATGCCCCACTCTGCTGCTCAGCATCATCTGTATATACAGTAGGAAACCTTACAGACTGGTTCTGCCTAGGGATATTTGCAGTCCTTAGGGCTTGATGGTAGTGGTACAAGTATGCAACAGCTAAAATCTGTCCATGAAGTAGCTGTATGCAAAATTATTTGACCATCTCTAAAGGAAGGTGATGAGCTTTACTTTGGACTCTCTTTTAATGCTGTTTTCTAATGCTTAGTTTTAATGCTGGCTGTAATATTTTCAGAAGTTGTGTTTTAGTAGAAAGGACAGGCGTTAGAGGATTCGTGTGTGTGCTGGTAGTGCAAAAAAGAGCAACTCTGGCTGGCTTCAAAAATACTAGTAAGTTGATGCTTCCTGTCTCCCATCCCTGTTCTTTCTCCCTGAAATTACTTTGCTTCCTGCTGCAAACTAGATTTTGTGCCATTCATAATAATAATAATAAAATGACACTAATTGCTATGTGTAGTGGATGTTCTGAATTGAGCCTGAGGAACTGAGTGTAGGCTGTATAAGATACCAAACATAGCAACTTTGCAAACAGGGTAAATTAGAGTCAAGAAAATGTTATATAACAGAGCATGAGTGGTAGCTTAGAGCCTTCATTTTCATTCACACCCACAATTTGAGCTCTTTCACAGAAGGATTCTTACTGGGAGGTAATCCTTTGGAGAAAATTCATCAAAAATATGCCATCCTTCTGATGTTAACCATAGCAGAAAATACCAAAATAGAAAGTCTATTCAGTACAGCCTTTTCCTTAAGTGTCGAGGACACATTAAAAATATCTAGTGACACTTTAAAAATATTTTTTTAATGCAGGCTATAATATGCAACTGTGGATAAGTAGTCATTCATATGAAATTAGAGCGACGGTTTTGAAGGCACCTAAATGACCTGGGAATCAAAACCAGGTTGTTCAAACATGATGGGGATACCTGGGGTCTTACGGGGCTTTTCTTTCTGTATCTCAGAGCAGAGCTTTGTTGTGGATCCTCAGGCTTCCTTAGGAGATTGGAAAGCTTTTCTGTGGCTACACAGCCTGGTGACTGAGCTCTTTGGCTTCAATGATGATAATTGCAAAGCTGCTCTGGAGTTTGGAATTGATCCTTACTCGAGATGGGGTCCCTGTGCTGGCTCCCAGGGTAAGCATGCTGCTGTGCACTCAATCTAGTGTTGCCCCTAGTGTCTAATACCAGCATATGGTTTGAAATGGGTTGAGTTTCACAGAAAACTGCTATTAGATGTTTTTCAGATCATGTCTGTTATAGATATGTATTCTAAAACACATTTGGGCAGCAATATTGCAGGGCTTTGCTATTTCTAAACCTGCTGGGAACGAGGGGGAAAGAAATGAAGTCCAGGACATGCTACAGAAAATTTGCACTTGGATTCCTCAAGAAAAAAGAAGCTGTGTGGCAGAAGTGGTGCAAAGCTACTGTGACTGCAGGCTGGGTGGGGAGCAGCCAGGGTTTCCCCGCCACGGGAAACTCTGCCTGCACATCCCCTTGCTCAACTTCGTGAAGGGAGTCTCTGGGGCCCCAGTCTTTGTCAGGGGATGGCTGAGATGGGCAATGCATCAGAAGCCCCGTTGCAGTGATCCCCTAGGAATCATGGCAGGCAGCAGGAACCAAGCAGGACGTCTGGAGTGCCCTGATGAATGCCAGAGAGAAGCTGTGCTCAGCCCCTCCCTGCTGCGAGGGCAGAGGCTGCTTGCTGGTCTGGACAAAGGTTGGCTGCTTAATTTTGTTCTGCTGTTGTTACTAAAACTCCACATAAATCTTGTGCAGTACTTGATGTCGTTTTGAAAAATGCTTTGACCCCCAAATCTAATAATGTTGCCTGAGCAGTTTTAAGGAGAAAAAAAATTAGAAAAAAGCATTGAGAAACTGAACAGTATAAAAAACTGAAGCCACCCGTTTCCCAGTCCCTCTAAATGTGTGTGTGGTGGTAGTAGCAAGCTGCTTATTCAACAGAAAGCACAAGGATGTGTAAGAAAATAAGATCCTTGCCGAGCAGCAGGAAATAGCTCCTGCTGTGGCAGTGAATGGGGAAAACAGGAGTGGTTCAGGGTTTGTGTCTGTCCTTTTCCTTCCCTTCTGCAGCCCACCAAGACACTTGAAAAATGCTCCCTTACCAGCATGAGAGCTGCAGCCCCTTGGCCTTCCTGCAAAACCTGTGCCTGTGAAAGTGTCTGTGGTACTGGCTTGATAAACTCAAATCTTGGCTTCTTTCTTTAGACAATAAGTGCACTATGTTGCACCCTTCAGCAGTTTGGTCTTTAATATTTTGGTCATCTTCTTCAGTCTTAGTTAGTGGTTCTCTCTCTTGCCAGAAACTAGAAAACAAATAAATGCTACAGCTGTAATGAAAGGTCTGAAATTCTGAGATTAAATGAAAAGCAGGCTTCAGGCTGAACTGTAACCCTCATAAAGTATATGAACTCGATTTCATGACCTATGCCTGCCCATTCCGTATCCTTTAATATCACATTGGCCTCTTCTCCTGTCTGTGCCTTATGCTACTTGCCTCAGGAAGTGTGTTTGAAATTCCTTATAATATAAATCCAGATAATTGATCTTGTGGCTAATAATTAATTGAAGATGGAAGTGTGAATGAGTATAGAGTGAAATGAGCTCAGCCTGGTGTTTATCTCAAATCAAAATTAGGGTGAATTTTTTCTCCACTGAAGCTTTTGTGTGGGTACTGAGGTCTTCTGTTTCTTATTGCAGAAAACAAAATAAATAAACTAGATGATGTTATTAATTTTGTATCTGAATTGGAGTTAATTTAGGAATGTAAAATGAAAGAGGTCTCAATGCTGGTATATGTGGTTTGAGCACCTGATACTTCTCCTTCTGAGGGACGTGGGACTACAGCCAGAAAAAAAACCCCTTTTGGAGCAGACGGTATCTGGTCCATTGGGATTATCTGAACCGGGAAATAATGAATTTAGGGGTCAGACCTGACAATACTACTTATATATGTCACTGTGTAATAGTTTCGTGGGAATTACTCTACAGGATTGGGCTGCCATTGAATACACATTAATAAGGACCATTGTTGGCACTACTGAAGCTGCTTTTGCAAAACTGAAATAGCAACACATATTTTTCCTAGCAAACAGATATATAAACTTTCTATTTAGAACAAAAGCGCATATATATACAGGAGAAATACATACAGGGTGTACATGTTAATTTTGCACGAGTAGAACAATTTGGGATACAGATGTGTTTCATGTGATCTGCAGGTGCTGGTCAGTGTGTTCATAGTTGCTGAGTGTGTGTGTGTACATATGTGTATGTGTGCATGTGAAGAGATACTTCTACTGTATATAAATTCCACCCCATTTCCTTATTCCAAAATGAAGTTTTCCTAATGGACAAAATGCTTCTGGTCTGTGTCTAGTCTAGCATATTAGTTGTTTTTTTAATTTTTAGCTTTTTTGGGGGTGTTTTTTGCCTGTTTCAGTGGACATAAGAGTAATGACCACAATTATCAACATTTAGTAAATAATTTAATAATTCACTGTTACGTTTTTTCCATTTTTATCAGAATGTAATTTCTTTTTATCTGTGTAGATTTTGTTTCTTTTTTCATCCTTCCTTTTCCACCTGTTAACTAAAAGCTTTTGTCTTAATTTTCCACACACAGAGTTACTGCATGTGCTACAAGTTTTGTAGTTCCACAAACACCGCCTGTTACCCAAACACCTGCTCTACAGGGACTCCAGGACTCAGCAGACCCACCCCAGTCTTTGTGCAGTGTGTTGCACAGGCTGCCCTCTATTACTCCCTGCTCAGCTCGGCAGAAGCTCTTAACTCTGCTCTGCTCAAGAACAGCTAGAATTTAGGAATGCTTATTAAATTTCATAGGTCGATAGTGTTTTATTGGCACTGATAAATACTGCAATAACAAAAGATGAAGGCCATTTAATTATTGCTTTTGAATAGGACATCTTTCAGTTGCTTCTGTTTTTCAATGGTTCTGCCTGTGTGGTTGGTTTTTTTCAAGCTTCCCCTTTGTTCACAGTATAGTGTAATGTCTGTAAAGACTAAAAATAAGTGCATACACTTTCAGACATCAGAAGAAGTACATTTTATTAAATATTTATTCTAATACAAAAATGTAGTTTTCTTGTCATTCAAGAGCCTTGTTATTCAGTGTTACCCTATAAATAAGTAGGTTTCACCTGTGCTAGTGAGCAAGACACTATATATAGTGAATATATACTTGGACACTTGCCTGTGATAATTCATACTATTTAATTACGAACTTGCTTCCCTGCACAGGTACCTTTTCCTAGAGAAATGAAAAAACTTAAACAATTCATCATTTTCCCAGCAAGAATAGGACTGATATTGTGTTTTGAAGTTTCTATATGCACATTTGCTTCTGTAGAACCATGCTGCTTATTCAATATTTCCTGTGATCATGCAACAAAAATCCTTTAGAACAGAAATAGTGTTCAACAGTTTAAAGAGTGTTCTGTCTTTAAACAGTGAGTGTAGATTTTCTTCCTTTTGATTTTTGAGTCCTTTGAGACACTATTATGTATGGCAATAAAAGCTTCCCTATGCACTGAGAAGCAGGGATCTTCAAGATAATCTTCTTAAAATTACTCAAAATATGTAAATTAATTCTACAGTCTAACTACACAGTAAAGCCTCCACCAAGAAAGAAAGATCTTGAATTTTCAGAATCATTCTTAGACCTCATTACTTTCTGTGTGGACACATCTACTGTATGTGAAGAATGGCTCTGGATGTAGCAGAGGTGGAAAGGTAATGTTCATATTTATTGTGGCAAAATCTTGCTAAAATCTCAGGGGGAGGTCTATGTACATCTTAATTCATCATCCCTTGCAGACTTACTTATTGATTTTATTAGAGTCATAGAGACTCTAATAAAGTGTGAGCTGGAGAAATGAAAGATTTGCCTGCATCTCAGTAAAACTTGACTCCCCTGCAACTGATTGGTTTCTGTTGGCTAATCCCCAAAAATCACCTTTGTGGTCAATTAGAAAAGGAAAATATAGCAAAATAAAAAATAGATTTTGACTAAAATATTTGTTATTTCTGAATCTTTTTCCTAAGTTTTTGCTATATCTAAACTTGTCAATTGCAGATTGAACTCAGTCACATATTAGCAGTTAATCAAAACCGCATTGACCTGAGTTGGTAAAGAGCATTTTCCACATAGCTGCTATTGTATCTCTGCTCTTCAAGAAAGACCTATGAAAAATTTTCAAAATGGCACTAGGAACCATAATTTTTCTTTATGGTGCTTCCCCCCTCTCTCCCCAGTATTTGAAATAGATACTAGTTGGATGGTATTAGAGGTGCAACTTCTTCCTTTGGAGTGAGTTTATGTTACTGTGAGAAAATGGTCATGCCAATATGAAAGAACTCTTTCATAGAGAAAGTGGCCTGGTATCCTGGCCAATTATTCCTTCTGCCTTAAGAAAAGTCCAGGGGTATATAAGAATAAATCCTGGAGGCAAGCAGATATTGCAGTATCAATATCTATTTTTTTGCTGATTGTTTATACAAACAAGCTTATTCTAATCAAGCCACTTAAGGCTTTCCACCTCTTTAAAAGATGAGAAAGGAAACAAAGCTCAACAAATGCTTGACTAGAATTCAGCAGGCCTGGGAGAAATTAAGGTCTTCCAGAAGGTGGAGATGCCGGGATACAAAGAAGTGTTTTTCTCTTTGGTTGCATCAATTCTAATAATCAAACACAAATTGTTGCATGACTAGTACAGAAAGATGGTTTTCATTTGTCTTCTTAGATTCAGTTATGGTAATCACTGTGCTGCTTATGCTCCTGAGTGTTTGATTGATTGCTCTCAGCTGCTGCTGTTCCGCGCATGGAGAGCCGTGACATTTGATGAAGCTGTCTCAGTTTCAGGGTGGGCTGACAGAGAGATTTTGAGGTCTTTGCTACAATACGTTTTTAGTTATAATCTTATTATAGAAGCCTAAGGCAAATGCTGCAATGAATATGGAAATAAACAAAGAAAACAGTATAGTGCTTGATTTAGAACGAGCTCATTACCTGTCTGTGCAGTGCCAGAGCCCAAAGATTTCTAGGCTAAGATCCTGGTGTATAATGCAGGGAACACATCCAATGTGCCTGGCACGTACACTTGTAGCTTTTATAGAAGATCATTGCTACGAATAAATACCACAGATTCAGAATGAGATTTCTCTATCTGGTAAAAAAGAATTTGAAGTTCTATTTAAAGGCAAACAGTAGATTCATCCCAGACTTCGTGGATGTGCATGAAGAGTGGGATGGTTCTTAGACATGCCATGAATGCATGATGCCATCTCTTCATTACATTTCAGTTGGGATGAGTGATGAATAATTTCTGATATTGATGTTATCATTGCTATTAAATTTCACTTTTGATTATTGCCCACGTGGCTTTTGAACCCTATTGAGAACAAGTTAAGTCCCACGAAATTCTAGCATTTTACTGCTCAGAAAAAAGGGAGAAAACTGCTTTTTTTCCAGTTGAGTGCAGTGTGCAACATGTAGCAAGAGGGCTATCTATTTAAAAGTGCACTGCCCTGTCCAGCTGAACATTTCCCCTGTGTCTCATCAGGGGGCTGCAAGATGCATTTTTTTTGGTGAAGGTATATTTTCTGTCTCTTTAGTGCTGGGAAAAAAGAAAACCAAATCTGAATCAGGAAAACAGTAGAGGAGGAAGGCTGCCTGGCAGTCAGGTTAGGTTAGAATGTCCGGATTTGGCTAGAATGTCTGCAAGGATGGGGGATGGCAGGGAGCAGAACGTGCAAGAGGTAGTTTCAACACCCCTTTCTGCAGAGCTGGATTGAGCTGCCTCCAGCACTGCCCTTTAAAGAGCCCAGGCATGTCACTATCTCTTCCAGCTTGCTGCTTGCATGTGACTTGACTTCAAACCAATGGGTGCTGTGTAGTCACGTGCATGTGAGTTTCTAGGAAATATGTAGAAGAAGCTAGGAGTTCACGGTTTGTGTCTGGAGTCTTGTAGTGCTGGCATGAAATTAAGTACAAATACTGGATTCTGCACCTGGGACAGAGCAATGCTGGGCACAAGTACCAGCTGGGAGAGGAGTGGTTGGAAAGCAGCCCCACAGAGAGGGACCTGGAGGTGTGAGCCAGCAGTGTGTACCCGGAGGGCAAACCCCATCCTGAGGTGCATCCAACCCAGCATCATCAGCTGGTCAAAGCTGTATTATCGTGCTGTATTCAGCACTGGTAAGGCCTCATCTCAAGAGCTGTGAGCAGTTCGGGGCCACACAGTTTAAGAAGGATGTTGAATGCAAGCAGAGGAAGGCAACAAACCTGGTGAAAGAGCTGAAAGGCACATCCTGAAGCTGAGGATCTTGGCTTGTTTAGCTTGGAGAGAAGGAGGCTGAGGGGAGACCTCATTGTGCTCTACAGTTTCCTGAGGAGTGGAAGTGGAGAGGGAGGTAGTGAACAGAACAGCTGGAATGGCCCAAAACTGTGCAGGGAAGGTTTACACTAGACATTAGGAGCATTTCTTTTCCAAGAACTGTAAAAGTGTTCCTGCAGAAGTGGTTGATGCCCCAAGCCTGTCAGCAGTTAAAAGGCATTAGTACAATGCCCTTAAAAACATGCTTTAGTTCTTGTCCAGCCTGGTACTGCTCAGACAGTTGGACTTGATAACCATTGTACATCCCAGCCCAGCAAAACAGTCTCTTCTCTTCTTCCACATCCCAGTCAAAGGGACAGGAACAATGTCTCCCAGAAGCTGACAGAGCTGTAGCCTTAGCTGTTATTTATGTGATCTGCTGCTATTTGTCACAGTCGACTGCTTTGGCACTCTGCCAAGGCTGGGTGTAGGGGTGTGTGTGTACATGTTTGGGTTTTGGTAGGCATCTTCTTTGCTTTCACCAGTGTCAGTGTATCTGTCTGTGTGACTGAAACTAGTATGCAATTGCACTGGGTTTAATTTAATTGTAATACTGAAATGAAAGAAAAGATGCACCAAAACCAGCAATATTCTGAAAGTATCCATTTTGATTTCGCTGTTATGCTTGTTGAGATGTGGGCCTCATTAGTGATGCAAAGCAAGTTAGCATCACTTTAACAGCCCTAAGCTTGCTCCTGGGACTTCAGTGAATCTATCACAAGGCGTAACGCTACACAATGCAGTCATAATGTTTATAGCAAGAAAAGACAGTGTCTCTAGATGTCTGCTTATTAATCTGCTTATAATGGCATGTTAATGATGCTATGCTGCTCCCAGGGCTGAAGCAGGATGGGTGGCTGAGGAATCTCACCAGTGCTCTGGACTGTGTTGGACAGGCAGATTCAGCAATGTGACTGGTGACAGACAGGGGAGATCGGGAAGGCACAAGTGAATTATCTATGCCTTACTCAACTTGTGGTGGGTGAACAACTGCTACTGAAAAGTGCATTGAAATCCTGTCTATCTGAAGCTGAACTGGGTCTACCAAATTTAGATCTGGGATTCAGTGTGATTGCAATGAAGGACCCAGCTGCAACAGTTAGGCCTGTGTCTGTGCTACCATCTGAGAGAGTTCACGGGTTACAAACAGTGTCTGGTCTGCCTCAGATCAAAAGAGCTTGATTTTCAAATTTAGGAGAAAAAAATAACACCCAGAACTGGTGTAGGTGGGAGGGTAAAGACTGCCCACAGCAGTGTGGTCAAACTATGGAAATAGTGGGTTTTGAGAGTCAGGAGTTAAGCCAAGACAGCCTCTCAATCCAACTGTTTTTGTTATCCTGTTACCAGCATATCATGCTGTCCTGTATGTTCTTTTTCTTATTTGTATCTGGTTCTTCTGCCTCCCACTTGCAAGCTGCATTTCTTAAAAATAGAAACAGGATTCTCAGCCCAAGTTTAGTGATATTTCAGAGGGAGTGAATGGCAAGTTCGTTGGGTCAAGCAGTCCTTGCTGTGACTGTTTGCTACTATGGATCTGGGGAATGATCATCCCTCCTGCTTTTCATTCTGTTTGGGCTTTTTTTTCAATACCACAGAAGGCATTATGGGAAATAGTAACGTCGGAGGAGGGCTGAGGGAAGAGGTAGCTGAGTTTTATAGCTGGTTGTATTTGCTTGCAGTTTTGTTCAGATGATATTTTTAAAGATCTACACAGAGAAAGTAAGATAGTTGCCCCAATAGATTCCCATGGCCATGAATTCTCTTACATAAAAAGCCTGGATGATCAGGGAGTCTATGGGTAGATAGCTATCTGAAGACTGGAGTCTGTGCCTCAGCCCCTGTTCATTAAAACAGGGATGCTGGGCAAGTTTGCACAGCAGGTTTACGTGGGGCTGCTCCCCAAATTCAATTTTAAAGCTCTTATACCTAAGCAGTGGCACCTGGAGGGTTTTGCAGCCTTCTACAGATGGGGAGAGAGGGGTCAGCCTGCTTTGTGGAGTGCTGCAGGACTAAATGAGAGGCAGACCACAGCTGAACATCATCCCAGAAAACTAAGTCATCTGGCAGCTGCTTCCAGCTAGGGCAGCCCAGAAATTTCCTGAAGACTCAAAGAGGAGCTCTGGGATCTGCTGTTGGTCTCTCTGTGTTGGAGAGAGAGATGTACAGCCACTGGGCATTAGTTGTTCAATACAAACATTGTGCTGAGTTCAGTCTCTCTCCCATGAAAGGGGGATGAATTTTGTTGCCTGAGCTGGGCAATGGAACAGAAGCATATCAGGCCAAATTCCTTGGAAGGCACAGTGTCTATAAAGCCTCAAACAGGTTCTGACTTATCCACTTTAGTTAATGATTTCTAAGCCCTTTGGTGGCTTCAATTGTGAGATTTTCTCATACCTCAAACCAGCAGTGGGTACATCTTAACAACTATAGATAACTGTTAAATATAACAGTATGCATAGTCCATTTGTGAATGTTAACTATTATTATTATGAAAGCAGAAAAAGCAAGCTCTGACTAGAAAGAGGGAGTGGCAACAGGCATTTTGGTGTTTCTTCAGCTAGCTAAAATATCACTGCCAATGAAATTCTGTTTGCAGAACATATATGTATAATGAATAACTGCTTTCCTAGCCAGAATACTGGAAAAGCGTGATTATATACTATTCCAAAATAAATGTATGAAATGTGAGCTCTCTTGACTGTCACTTTGTATTACTGAAAAGCTGACTGCTCTGTTCATGTACTGTGCCAATGACATCATCTTTACTCACTCTTCTACAAAAACAGCGACACCACATTCTCTTACACAGTCTTGCACATTTCAAAGATAAAAGAGCTCTTCATATTTTGGCTAGACTTCAGCTAGGTATTTATAATGAGTGTCCTCTTGTACTGAAAATAAATAACCATCCAGTGACTGGGGAAGAAAAGCTGTGAGCCAGCAGGTGCATCTTATAGTGTACATGTTATGTGCCTTCCTTACGGTCAGGACAGCCTTTGTTTCTCTGTTGAAGGTGGTCACAGATCCACTAATCCTATGGATTCAGCCTTTAATTTGAACCTTTCAGATGAGTAAACTGAGGTGCATTTCTGATATATGACTGTGTCATCCCAGCTTTGCTGGCAATAAGTAATTTTTGCAGCATTATATTGCAAGATCAGTACTGGTATATAAAACCTCCTCACACTTCAGTATTACAGGGTTATGATTGCTTGTGTGAAAACAAATCCAACTCATTTTAAGAGCTGTCGTTGGATCAGAGGTGTAGGAGGAAGAAGACAATTTTCAAACTCAGGAAGTTAAGATGTCTCAAACTTTTTCTTCCCAGATCCCTTGCCTCAATTTTTCTGTTTGATTTGTTCATACAGTTGAAAAATTTATGAAGGAAGATTATTTGAAAGTACTTAGGAAAGTATGTCTTGTAGGGATTGCACTCTACTTTGCTACACACAGCGTACAGCCCAGCATCAGAACACTCTCTCTCTGAACAGTAGACCTCACATCATTGTAGTGCCTCTCTAAAACCCAAAACCAGTAAAGAAAGGAATGAATGATCTAAAGACTTAAAAAACTGAACTGGATCAGAGCTGAAAATTTCTGAAATATTTAGAAGTAATTGAAAGATAGAAAATTAGAATAATAATTGTACTTTGCAATCCACAAGAAAGTGAGAATTTTTTCTTTAAGACTATTTATCCAATCCTCATAACTCCAATGGTTTAAATATGTAAATTGTAGGGTTTTCCCCAGTTACCTGCAAATCAGGAGAAAGATGTGACAGGGTGTACCCTCAGAAGACAATTCCTCTGCTCTTGTGGATCCCTGTAGTTCCATCAACTCTTCCAAATGAATTACACAAGTGGAGTATCTTGATTTAAATCTCTTAAGTCTGCCTTACCACAGTGACTCTCCTGATTCTCTCGGTATTTTTCAGACTGCTAAATAAGATATTAAATTTTAGATTAACAGTCTCGTTACAAGAGCTGGGCTTGGAGCTTCATGGCTGCTGCTCAGCTACTGTAACCTGTACCACTTACATCTCAGCTTCCCTTAATAACAATAATTCTCTCAGTAAAAGAAGCCTATTAAAATCCTCAAAGTATTTCCATAT
Source organism: Drymodes brunneopygia (assembly GCA_013400955.1). Taxonomy (NCBI): domain Eukaryota; kingdom Metazoa; phylum Chordata; class Aves; order Passeriformes; family Petroicidae; genus Drymodes; species Drymodes brunneopygia. The sequence goes on along the minus strand of VZTZ01020781.1, from coordinate 370,388 downwards.
TTTCCATAGCCGTTTCTTATTAACTTACGTTTCATTCAAAGTTAATATGAAGTTGTGGATTAATTTTTCTCATGTGTTGTAACCAACACTGTAAGTCATTCAGGAAAAAGGCTATGTCCTCTTGTTTCCCAGTATCTCTGGCCTCTTCTTAAAATCTACTGTGTATTGTGACCAGGAGATATCAAGTTCTGGATCACTTCTTAATTTTATTTTCTATAGAGTCCTCAAACACTTATTACACGATTACCTTCCTTTAGTGCCCTTAGTTGCATGATTATGATACAGATTGGGGCAATATTTCTGTGTTCATTTCAGGCAGGGAGATGGGTCATGCTCTGCATTTAAGCCCTGTGCTGCAATCCATTTTTTTCCAAGCTGCCTTTGGGGTGAGCAGCAGCGTAACTTGGAAAGCAGTCTGCCTTTACAACAATATGTTTGTTCAGCTGGAAATAGATAGTTCAAGTCAAAGTCCAACATAGTTCAAGCCTTGAATATATGTAGCTATTAGCAGTCATATGAATATGCTATTCAAAATATTATAATATTCATAATATTTAATAATACTTTTGTCTCTTTCTGCTTTGACATTGCCTTGTTTTCTGCTGCAGCATGGCTGTACAAATTAATCTATTTTTTATGCTTTTTAGAAATACTACAAATAAGACATCACTAGAATTCATATATGTCCAAATGCACACATATGACAGCACAAATGCCAGTTTGATACTAGTTTTAGTTTATTTCTTAAAAACCTGCCTGGCTTAGACTATGGCCTGAGGGCAGAGTTTTGTTGTTAAAATAATGCATATCTGAATTAAGAGACTGAAAGACCATTGGATTTTCTTGATTCAAGAAAGGTTTTACTAAAGCAGAATGAATAATTCACGAGAGGAGATACGTTAAATTTATTCTGCTGTGTGTTGTATTCACCTATGAACAGCCTGTGAATTCAGTTGGATTTATTAATTATTTAAAATTGTTTTCTGAGTGAAGGCTTTAGGAAACTGGGGAAAAATACAGACAGACCTTGCCTGGTTACTTGAAAGGAATAAGTAAATTATTTTCTTTCTTTGGGTCGTTATATCTGTTTTCTCATTGGTTAGGTGTGATTCCTGTTGCAGTTTCCTAAGAAGAGGCTGTGCGTGAATGGACTTACAGGCATCCCCAACAGTGCTAATGAGCTTGAAGTAAAAGGAATACCTAGCATATAAGATTAATTTCTCAAATGCTAGCCCCTAAGTAATTCTATAGTAATTGTTAGATTTGTCAAAACTGACAAACACTGTCAGTTTTGATTTTTCACAAGGACGTACCAAGAAAAGAAAACACATCAGGAAAGGATTGGAGTTCTCAGCTTTCTGATAAAGGATGTTGATTTTGATAGTTTAAGCCAGAAATGATAGAGGATTTCTGAGATTCCTAGTGAAATGCCTACAGTTTTATTATCGCCCTAGGGTTTTAGACTGTTATTTTGTCTCATCATAAGTCAGATAAAGCATGTGAGTGGAAAAATCCAGCATGGAAGGGCAAATAGTGCTTGACAAAACCGATCACTTTCTATGACAAAGTAATCTGCTTGCTTGATGTGGGGGGAGCAGTGGACATTGCCTGGATTTTTTCATGCACTTTCCCACAGCCTTCTCCTGCAGTACCTGATGAGTGATGGTGCAGACCTGTAGCCTGTGCAGTGGGTGGGGAACTGGCTGACAGATGGCACCCAGAGGGGAATGGCAAACATCTTCTTTTGAAACTGGCACCCTGTCAAAAGTGTGGTACCCCAAGGATTGATATTGGGCCCAATTCCATTTAATATCTTCATAAGTGATCTGGATGATGGGATCAAGTGTACTCTGATGAAGTTTGCCACCAAACTGACTAGAAAAGTGGATGTTTCAGAAGGGAGAGCCACTCTGCAGCAAGACTTTGATAGACTGGAAAACTGGATGAATAAGAACTTTATGAAGTTCAAGAAGGACAAATGTAAGGTCTTGAGCCTGAGAAAACATGGTCCAGGTATGCAACACAGCCTGGGATCTACTTGGCTGGGAAGCAGCTCTATGAAAAAGGACCTGGAGGTCCTGGTGGACAGCAAACTCAGTGCAAGTGAATAGGATGCTGCTCTGCAAAGGAAGTCAAGAGGATGCTGGGTTACATCAACAAGGGCATCCCCACAGCAGAGAGAATGAAGACCTTATCCATTTTTACTCAGCTCTTGTCAGGCCATATCTGAAATCCTGTGTTCCGTTTCGGCTCCTGCTATACAAAAAAAGATGCAGACCAGCTTGAAAGGGCCAAGAGAAAGGCCACAAAGATGGCCAAAGGACAGGGAAGACTGCCTGCCATGTGAGGAAAGGCTGAGAGAACTGTGTTTGTTCAGTCTTGAGAAAAGACGGCTTAGGGCAGACCTTATCACCATGTTCTAGTATTTAAAAAATAGCTACAAAAAAGATGGAGACTCCCTTTCTACAAGGAGTCAGATGAAAAGTATGAGAAGAAATGGGTACACATTATGCCTGGAGACATTCCAATTAGACAAAAAACGAAATCTTTGCACAATAAGAACAATCAGCATTTGGAATAATATCCTCAGAGAAGTGATGGATTCTTCAGTGTTGAATGCTTTCAAGATTCAGTAGGACCAAGTGCTGGGCCATCTTGCCTAGATTGTGCTTTTGCCAGGAAAGATTGGACCAGATGATCCTTGAGGTCCCCTTCCAACCAGGGTATTCTATGATTCTGTGATTCAGTAAGAAAGAAATGCCAATGAGATTGTATTTTTTCTCACATTAACTACTGATTCTAACACTATTCTCAAATTTTTAAGCAGCAGAAAATTGGAAGTGTAGTGGTTTGCTGGACCTCTAATTATTTATTTCTGTCAAATTCATGCTCCAGTTACAATTAAGTTAGAGCTTTAACAAGAAAGTGTTTAAAAATAAATACACAAATCATAATTTAATTGCATTTTTTGAGAGAATCAGAATGAGTTATAATAAAGACAGGTATCCTATTCACAACACCGGTGTTTAAGAAAAAGGTGAACTGCAGACAAGATGTGATCCCATATTTTATCTCTCTTCTCTAAAATGCTACAGCTTAGGTCTCAAGTCTGGGTTACATTAGCATTCTTTCCCTGGTTTATTCAGCTCTCTCAGGGTACATAAAAGACTTAAACAGAAATTGGAAAAGAAGAAAAGGAAGCATGCCTGTATAAACCTGTGGTTAGGATAAGGTCCTTTCCTTGTTTTAGAGTCTTCTTATTTCATTTATGTGGGATAGCTGTTGACTAATGGACGTAAGTAATTCTTTGGGATCAATAAATGCTCCTTCCACACAGTTTAGTGTTCTAATCATACTCCAGAGTCATACCTGTTCTTGCTGTCCTTTGGTCTGGGCAGTGTCTGTTTCTTGCCTGCAGAGTGAGAAACCTTTGAGAGTCTGGAGAGTGAGGGCACCTCAGAACAGCCTGAGTCCCCATGGCTAAGGAAATATGTGAAATGGCAGATGTTTATGGGGCTATTTTAATGTTGTCAGTGTTTCCAAATTTTTGACAGTTTAAATGAAATCAAAATTCCACATGATGGGTCCTGTAGGGGTTTTACAAAGCAATCAAGCTTCTCTGCCTTCTTGTTCTTTATTCCTTTCAAAGTGCCCCAAATGAGGTTTCCCTAATTTCTTCTTTCAGTATGAATGCTGAATAGAAGATTTTGTTATCACGTTTTCAAAATTATTTAGGAGTATCAAGGAAGCAAGATAAATCTGTTGAGTTTACCTACTAATGAGCCAAAGCATGTGGAAAAAATTGAATATATAGGGGCTTTGGCTGCTGAAACAGGAAGAGTCGTAAATCTAGAATGGACCTTACCTTTCCTACTACATTTTTTTTTTCTTGTATGGACTGTTGACCTTACTTTTGCTACTACAGCTTCTTTAAGAATTAAGTGATATTTTACTTTCAATTGTGGCTATAGCAGATACTATAGTCTTACTACTGTAGAGAGTAATTTTGTTTTGGAAAATGATCTATCAGTCTTGCAGTTGACTGGGCATCTGGCCCTCTAGAGTTCAGGAAGGGTTTGGTAAATTACTTTTTGTGGTTTGATGCAAGAGTTTGGAATTCTGAGCTGACCAGAGATATACCTCTAAACATACACAGAAAAAACTGTACTGACTAAAATATCTGTGGTGGATTAGGAGGTGCAGCAGAGCAATTTGAGGAAATGAGCCTGATAGTCAGGAAGTTCATATCTGAACACAGCAACTGAGCTCAGGAAATAGTTGTCTAGCAAAACTGAAAACAAAAACAAATGAAGGTTTAAAATGAACCAGCAAACAGATAAGAATTATTTTATAGTAATGACAGAGCTTTTTAGCTCTGATGACTTTTGCAGTCTGTGGGCTTGTTTTTTGTCAAAAAAGAGTCAAAGCCAAGACATAGGGGAGAGTAAAGGCAAAACTAGAGCAAAACAGCAAACAAAACCTCTGATAAGATATAAAAAGTATTTTTCTACAGAAATATACTTCACTTGTGAGATATCAAACCGGTACAGAGAAACTGCCTCAAGCATCAGAAGCAGGTCTACTTAGGTCATCTTCAAAAACAGAAGGATGTGCATAAACTCTTTACCTCCTTTTGCTCTAATATTTAGTTCTTTCAAAAAAAGTGTTGTTTTTTAAGAAGCCTCTATTATTGCACAAAGAAGCATACTGGCCTCTGGAGAAAAGACCTGCTGGATCAGACTAAGCTGGATCTGGAGATGGGAAAGTTTCAGGGAAAGGGCATTGCACTGTTGTGATTCCCAGCAAGGTGGGGCAAGCAAAGAGGCAAGTGCAGGCAGCAAATCCAGCACTGGCAGGGATAAACTTGGAGGGCTCAGAAAAACATAAAATGCAGATAACATCTTTCATCTGCCTGGTGAAGGTGTTGTACCAGCCAGCTCAGGGGCAGAAATGGAAGTAAACTTTGATTAATTGGTAAAATGTAGAAAAGAGTTGATGATGTGATGCAGGTTAAAAGCACTCTGAGAAAGAGTAAACCTCATTACAAACTGAATTTTATTGGTTTACTTTTGTTGAATACTTACTAGTGTCTTTTTAATCACAGAGTAAACCACAGAGCATTTAAGTAATTGGAAAGAGACAAGCTAATTAAATAGTTCATGTTTACCGCTCTTACAACAATTATTAATTGCAATTAAATCTTAAAAAACACTTTATCAGCAGTAGTAGATGAACTGTATATCCTTAGAGCTTACATACATCCTGACGCCTGGGAACAGTTGCATTTTGCAATTCCAAATTTCAAGAAGCCTTGCAATGGTAAACCATAATTTGCTCATGTTTTCTGTAGTCTGCATCCCTAGATGTGGAGTTTGGTGGCCCTCAGAATGTACTTTCAAGCTTCTCCGGGTTTGTCAATTAATTAGTTTTAAGCACCCTTTATTTAATTAAAGTTATAGCTGCTTCTGGGATAGTGGCATTGTGAAGATTGCCTCTCCCAGCTATGTACCACAAAGTATTCTATACTAGAAAAACCTTTGGATTTCTTATAATGTATCTTTCTGGATACATGTTTATTTTACAAGTAAGTTTAGAAACCTGTTTTATCCTATCACTAATTTTCATGATATTGAAAATGATACTGATATTTTCATGGTATTTTTTCCCATATTGGAATTTTAATATGATAAATCAAAGTGATGTATATTTTGTTTCTAGGATGCAGTCAGTATATGAGCCTGCTTTCCTTTTTGCAGTTATTCCTGACATTATTTGTTGATGACCACATGATATTTCAGTGAATGAGTAACACTTTACCTGAGCAAAAGATTTTTCTGCTCTCGTCCACCTATCATCATCATGCATACTTTTTGGATTAATCACACAGGCTCCAAGTCACTAACTGATTTGAATTTATGGTTCCTGAATTTGGATAGCAATTAGCCCTTAGTTTTAATGCTTTCATCACTTCTGCCAACTGCAAAATAATCACTTACCTAGATCCTAAGAGTTTGGAAATCCATTTGTATTTGTAAAATGCTTCAGCGATGAATACTTCAGTGCATGGGCTCAAAGCAAAACAAAAAAATCACAATGCTCTCAATTTTGAGCTGAAAAGAACAGGGAATGATCAGTGTTTTACCCATGCTTCAAATAATGTATTAATATGAGTGGAATAAACCTCCACACCCCTACCTATTTGAGTGAGTCCTAACGCAGTGAGACTGCAAGAGACTAGCAGAGAAGATGCCATGGGCTTCCTTCTTTGTAACTTTTACAGGGTTCTTGCTCAGCTGATGTTTTGGAAAGCCAGAACTATCCCAAAGTATTTAACATTTCTGTAACTGTGTTTGAAGTTGGAGATCAGGTGCTGAAAAGAAAGAGACAAGTTTTGGCTTCTGAACTGTGGAGAACATTCAAATACCAAACAAAAACAAACCTCTGGTTTGTAAACACTACGGAATAATTGCGACAAGGAAGGAAAAAACGTGTGCTAAGTGTTGCTCCTCTCGTCTGCAGGAGCCTCAGTGCTTTTTCTTGAAGTCTGCATCTACCTCGCTGTCTGCAGCCCTTTACATAGCTTAGGTTCAGCGATATATTTTTATAAATTGTAGATGCATTTTAAGTCTCATGAAAGCCAGTAGTAGCGACTCTAATCATAATTCAGTGCACAAATTCAGTCCTAAATTTTGTTGTTGCAGAGCTGTCATTACACTTCTTGGCAGCATGCTCATGAGAAAAGTATCTATAGCAGGCTAGTAATTAACTTGAGCATTTTTAAAATAAGAAACTAAACTATGTGAGATCTCTCCAGTGGTTCCAGCTAGAAAAAACTATCTTTAGCAACATAATTTTTTTATTTTCCTACATGTCTCTTCTCTCAAGAACAGAAATGTGGAGAATCCTGTCTGGAAGAGGAATGCAATTGTAGTGCAAATTTAGTGCAAACATATTCAGTGTCATGAATTTAAAGTGTTGTACATCAATGGTGATACATTCCTTTTAAATCATACTGGAATATTTCTGCAGTTTTAACCTTGCAGCTTGGCACTGAAAAGCATGATGGTGCTGCCCATACTGTACAGTGCCATCTTCTACATTGGTCTTGCAAAGTACTACACTTTAAAAAAAGCCAAAACCTAAAAAAAAAAAAAAAAAAAAATACAACTAAAAAAAAGCCAAAACCGAAAAAAAAAAAAAAAAAAAAAAACAAAGAAAGAAAAACCCCACCCAAATTCAGTTGTGAAATGTATTTGCTGTTAATGTAATTCAGTGCTATAGATTTGTTTTCTCCATAAAGATGATCTTTTGATATCTTCAGCTGGACTCTTTTCTTTTAATCAAGACATATTAAATCATGATTTTAGTTAATAAAAAGATGTTGAACTTTCAGAGTCCCCAGGCATTTTCCCTTCTGTAGCCTAGAAGAGATGCCAAATTTTAAAAGGAAAATAAAGATTTTGGCATGTCACTCATGGTAAATTGGTGGAATGATAAATCAAGGAGATTTATTTTTGCAGTATACAGTACTGGAGATACAGTAAGCAAATTTTCTTGTTTTAGAAATCTTTATATAGCACGGACATTTTCTCACTCTATTTGTAGTGATGGGGTGGAAGATGAATGAAATAATGTTGGATAAATGACTCTGATGTTATCTGACTACTAGTACCATTATCTCTCCTGGAGCTGTCAGAAATATTCCGTTATATAAGACAGATAGTGCTCTAGTTACTGTCTAGGAGACTGAAATATGATGATTATACTGGCTAAAACCAACCTTCAGTTTCCTTCATAGGAAGCCGCTATTTCAAGAGACTTAGTTAAAATATGTTATTTCTGGCAATTGTTATTTTTATAGTGAAATGAATCATTGTTCAAAAAATAAATTTTAAATCCCCATAAATAGGATCTATGAATAAGAACACCGAGGTTTTAAACTGTAGAAAATGTATATACATATATATGTAGATTCACATATCTTCATCTTTGTAATATTGAAAATTAATTTGAAATTAAAATACCTCTCTGATGTATGGATTGAAATTGGTGCAACCTTTAGGTGGAAGCAGCTATTATTTAGCTTTGGTCACAGTATTTGTGAGTTTAAATTTGCAGTTCACCTATGCTTTTGGAAGCAGGAATGCAGAATCCTGTGTCCATGCACCTTTTCTCAGCTTTAATGCAAATGTATGTGACATTGCACTTGTATGATCACCTGGTGAGATTGCCAATGTGTTACTCCAGCCAAGGCCAAACACCCTCCAGGCCATGTGACCAGCTCATTTATGTGATAGACGTCAGTGGCACACTGCTAGTTTTTGTTTAACAAAGCAGCATTTTGCAGTGGATAGCATTTAGCTATTAAAATTCAAGTTTAGGCAGTATATGATGGGCTGAAGTCAACACAAAGTTTTCTCTGACTGCACTTTTACTAGCATGTTTGTATTTAAATCACAGCAGTCCAGGAAACTGCAAAAATACTTAGATAACATATTTGTAAATTCCTGATTGATCCAAAAATATTTGTCTCTCTGAAGGAGTCAGTGAGACCAGATATTTCACGTGTAAGTGTTTGGTATGATTTTTATTTATGTAAGTTCAAGTGTAACTGTCATTTGAGCAACACCCTATACTTATCTTAAAACACATGTTTACACAGAGATACCAGTGACTCTACAGTTGACTCAAGTGTCTCAAAGAGACATAATGCCAAAGTGATTGCTTTCATGAAAGCCCTGGAACAAAGATTTTGTGATGCTGAATAACCCTCTGGACTTACCCTCTTCCCATCCTAGACCCTGTCAAGTTATCAGCATTGTACAGTGTTGCAGTTATAAATAAAGCTGACTTTGGTGCTCAGGAAGAGATATTTACAGAAACCACTCTGTGCAGCCTTTGGATCCATAGCCATGTATCTGCTCACAGATGGGATGAACAATGATCCCTGCAGGGAATCCTCAGCCACCATCCCAGTGATTATGATGCTATCTCATTGCATTGCTGACTGCATCTCCAGTGAGAAGAAAGCAGTGGCATAGGGCCCTCTGCACAATATAATTATTTTCACTTGGGCTTTTTTTTGCCAGCTCATAGTGTAGAATTACTGTCTTTGCACTGCTGAACAGCAAAAATTCTCCTGCTCCCATAGGCAAATCAAAGCAATGACTGGGTTACTATTAATTAGCCTTCTGATGTCAATAGTATGCCTCTATTCCTTTTATTGGTAATTGTTTACCTCTCTCAGAGTGAAGATCATAGAAGTTGTGCAGCCAGAAGAAACCAGTTTGCTGAAAAATATGTATAGTGATTTGCTATAAAAATTGTTGATATCTCAAATGTTGCTCCAGCATCACAATATCTGTTTTCTTTTAGGTACCACAAACTTTGATGCTTTAACTCAAGTTACATGTTACAGACATTGGAATTCACTGTGAATAACTGCCATTGATTGTCCAGTCCATTCTCCTAGTCATTTGCAATTAATGAATTATCTTGATTTCTTGATGGAACTTTTGATGTTATTTGTGATTTTTTTTATTAACTTAAGCAAATTTTTGGTGCTTGGGTAGTCTAAGAAAAACAATTGCAGTGTGTAAATTGCATGTGATAGTGCTTCTTGTTTTCCAGCAGAAGACTGACACTTTTTAATCCACAGCCTAATCAGAAAACAGGAAATCATTAATTTTGCAATTTCAGAATCGCTTTTCATTGTTATACTGATTCATGCTGCTTTTCAGACTTACTTGTAGCCTGATGGAATGATAGTAGTCGGACTAATACTCATAAATCATAAGTAATGGCCCTACAGATAAGGAGACTGGAAGTTGTCTTTCATGTGTGAGCCAAGATATTTATAGCTGGCCTCTGTCCCGCTGCAAAACAGAGCAAACGAGTGAGACAGAAGGGACTGCAGGCTTTTAAGACCACCAGCACATTTAACTTATGCATCTTTTAGAGAGGAATTCCTTAATCTAGGGTTTAAGAGTGATTGTTATTGTAGCTTGTTTTTATTTTAATACCTGACTGGAAGCAGGCAGTATAAGTTAGTTATTATCTAAATAAATAACTATTTAAACAGTATGGTTTTGCTCTTTTTTGCCGGTCATGTTTGTGAATGCAATGTAAATGGCTTTTCCTTTGGTGAACAATTAATAAATAATTCATGGCACTGAAAACCTTTTAAGTGGATGGGAGAGAAGGAAACCTAATAGTGGAAAATGTATGGTCTGTTCCAGAGACCCAGAGTTCAGAACATGAGAGAAAAGGAGACAAAAACAAGTGCTCCAGGCCTTGTACATAGGAGACGAAACATGCAGAAGTAAAAGAGTCTGCAATTTGTTTTGGACTATATCTTGATTTTTCTTCTCACATTTATATATAGAACAAGTACAATTTACATATCCAAGTAGCAGAGTCTGAAGCTATAGAAGGATGAGGCAGAGGAAATATTCTGGCTTCCTCGTGATACCACACAAGAGCAACTTATTTTTTAAATCATTTTTCAGAAAGGTGTTGAACAAAACCAAAGACTGGAGTGTGACTACCATGACAGAAGACCACTGAATCACAGAAATCACCAGGCCTCAAGAAGTTAGCTGGTCCAAACCCAAGTCCTAACTCAGGAAAATGTCCATTTTATGCATTCTTAAAGACACTGACTAATACGGACTCCACAGCTTCCCAGGACATTGTGCTCCAGAGAGTTCACTGACACTGGGAAATGCTGAAAGTTAGACTTGGTGTTTCTATTCCTATACAACACAGAGGCAAAATATACATTATTTCTATGTAGTACCTCATTACATCTTTTGCAATTGTTAGCACATCTTCCCTCAGTCTTCTGTAGAATTAAACAAGCTTAAATCCTTAAGCTCCTCTTTGCAGCCTTGCAACAACCAGTTGCTGTAGTCAAGATGAATGAAATGCAGTGGTTGACCGGTTCCTAAGCAGATGCAAGATAGTTGGGCTCCTTTTTTGAACTTTGGACAATGCTGGGAATGCACAAAGATGAGGGAAAAAGACAAGAGAAGAACTTAAAAGACAAAGAAGCAAAGTCCTTTTCTTAATATGTGCTGGTTTTCCCTTTCTCTTTGGCTTGCAGGATAAACAGCTTCAGCCTCCTTAACTGGTGTTTGATATCAGTCCTGTGTTTTCTCAGACTTTTTTGAATGTGTTTCATGCCTCAAAAAACCGCTATGTCCTCCATGGAGTTTTAAACTAGACAACAAGATTAGTGAAATAAGTGAGCAAATGAATGAAAGAGTGTTCCTTTTGAAGATACAACTCCTTGAAACTAGAGGAGTAATTCAGGGGCATATGATGCTGTGCTTACCCTCTTCTGATGCTCTTTAGGCATTGTACCTTATCTACTGCCTCCTGTCAGAGACAGGGACATGGTCTATGTAGACCTTTGGGGTGCAATTCATACCAAGGTAACTATTCAAATTTCATTTGCTCTTCACTAGTCAGAGCCTGGTAGACTCCACTCATGACTCTTTGTCTTGTTACTGTACTCTATTTCATTCAGTCAGGTTAAACTGGAGATGTTGTCAGCATAGTTTAGGAGAAAATTGGAGCTTTGTGGAGATTGCTTCTCTTTTGGCTGATTGAATCACTTGCCAGTGTCTTGTCAGAGTTAGATTTAATTATGAAATAGTTTGGCCCTTGACCTATTTCTCAGAAAGTACTTTTTCACATGTTCCTTCCTTATTTCTCCTCTGACTACTTCTGGGTCTCAATATTTATTTGGAGCAAATGAAGATATCCCAATACATAAAAGCTTAACAATTCTTTCTAATGACGGTTTTTGTGACTGATTAATCAGTACATTATAATAAAGTTACTTGGAATAAGTGATCCATCAACTTCACCATAACAGAATTATCTCTACGAGTCTAACAATACAACCCTGAAAGACTCAGATGTGTGATTTGACTGGGGAATTAATATGGATGCTTTTTCTCACTTTATATGAAAGAGGGATTTGGGCTTCCTGGTGCTTTGCCTTGAGCTCTCAGGTTCCACTAACAAATGAAGCAACAGATTTGCTGTCTGCAGGAGATGAGGGGTAGTGGTGCCTCCTACTCCTGCCCAAAGGCACTCTAGGAGATGCAGAGCTGCAGTTCTACTTTGTGGAACTTTATGAGCATTTTAACGACTTTGCTTTGAAACTCTGAGGTTCAAGTACAAAGATATTTATTCAGGGCTCACTTGAAATCAGTTCTCAATCTTCTTGAAAGTTTGGCAAGCTTCAACTAAGCGATGCTTCTTGGCTGAGGTTCAGATACCTACAGAAATCTTGAAAATGGAGTAGTTTTGGCAGTTTTCAGGCTTGTAGTGGGGCTATTGTAGATATGTCAGGTGTTTAGTGAGTGCCATAACAGAGATATTAAAATAATAGCAACTTCTTAAAAGAAGTTCTGATCTGCTCTCGTCTTAAGAGAATATTCAATGAATTGAAAAGTTTATACTCTTTCGAATTAACTTTTATTTTTTATCACATCCTTTTAATTAATTTTTAATAGAAATGAAAGAAGTCATAAGCGAGCTTTCTTGCATTTCAAGGGGTAAAAGTCCATACTTAGATTATTTTTTAAAGTCCTCTGGCAGCTTTCTTTTTCAATCCATGTCTAACAGCTTCAAAAGGATGGAATAGCTTGCATCTCCGACAATCTGTTGGTCTACATTTAGTTATGTATGAGGCTGACTCAAACTCACCAAGAATCACATAGGGTTTTATAGCCTTTGCAAGCAACATCAATGAATTAAATTGGCTAGAACAAATAAGGTGACAAAGGGTAATGATGAGTGGCAGAAGAAATGAAAATCGTGCAATTTAAGGACTGACAAAGTCCTTGGTGACTATCAGTTACAGTAAGTGTATTTTCAAGGAGACATTTTATAATTTAAAGCTTTTAATAGCAGTCTCAATTTTACTGTCTTGTTCAAAGGATAACAGGGCATGATGACCTTTTATTTGGCAATGTACTTCCAGGATTGATCAAGACCTGAGAAAGAGTGCTGGGTCTGGAACATCATGAATAAACTGCTTCTGACCATTGCTGGCACACTTACACTCCTCTTTCTGATGCAGCAAAATGCAGCTATACAGATACCTATGCACCATTTTGACTTGCATTTGACATTTCAATTTTGCTTCTGAGGGGGAGGGCAGGAAGACTAATTGTCATTTAACTGTATTGTTCTGATTCCACTCTCACTGGCTGCTGTTCAAAATCAATATTAACAGTCAAATGATTTTATTTGCCTGGGAAAATCGACAGGAACCACAATTGTTTTCCAGAACAGCTCTTCATGTGGATACTCAGCACTACTCTTCATTTACCTGTGTAGGTAAGCTCTGAGTCAAACACGTGTGTTTTGCTGCCTCCTTACAAAGTCCAAGAAAGTTAGCAGAAGCCCAAAAGAAGTGAGCGCTGTGTGCAATTCATGCAGTATGTGCAATACTTTACTATTTGCACAGTTCTCAGAAACTTAGTATTCTGAATCTAAAACAATTCTTTTAGTTGAGTGTGGAAGGCTGGAGATGGTGTTTCTCCTTCACCCTGCAGCTTAACCAACACAAAGTGTTTGTTTGCCCTCTTGCTTCTCCCTGTCCTACTTCCTTTTCCTCCCCTGGCCTTGGGAGAAGCACAAGATGAACAATGCCTTGTACCCCTGAAAGGAGGTACTTAAGGTTTCCACCTCAGGGGCTCCTTAAGGTTAAACCAGAGAAAAACCATACCAAATTCCAGAAAGACAAGAGCCTCTCTTGAGACACAAAACTGACTGTAAAATTATATGAATGCTTTCAATCCAATTTTAGACATGTGGCCTAGCTTTGGTATAATCAGACTCTGTTATAGCAACTGCTCATTTATAGTAACTCCATCAGAAAAAATCCTTTAGTTCAGTAGTAATTGGCTTTGTGAGAATTAACATACCCCACAAGACTGATCCTGAAGACGGTAATCCTGCTCATCTTGCCTTTCCCAGTGAATGCTATATTTAATATCTAAATACACATTTCTCCTCATGTTCTTACTGTTTCAACATTTAAATGGAGTTCTGCATATGAAATTGTCTCCCTAAAATACTGAAAAAGTATATTGAAGTGAAATTTGATCTGTCTTTATAATGTTGATTTGGCAAATACCAAGTCCATGATTAGGAATAGCTTTCCAAACTAGCAAACATTCCTTCAGATCTCAGGATTTTGCTATAGGGAAGCTAGCTGGTTTTTACCTTCTTTCAGCCCTGACAACTCTCTCTGTGGTGACTCATTTTATTTTTAATAGATATTGCATAACACTGATTTTCATTGTGCTTGTTTTGTTTTCCACCATATGGACTTTCTCAGTAAGAATATACTTTACAAGAAGGAGCTGATGTAAATGCACTGTTCCTTTACAATTCTTTGTTCTTTGGAAAGGTGGACAAAGACAAGTTATTATTCATATGCAGAATGACTAAGAGGCTAAGGGCAATGGAAATGTCAGCTTTTAATTTTATATGCTTTTCTGTGGGAGATTTTGATATCTGTGAGTATTTCAAAGAACAGTAAATCCAGTTATTTCAACTATCGTTAGGTTAAAAATAGCGGGAAAAACATAAACTGATCTCTCTTGTATCATGTATATAAATAAATAGAGCTCTAAATATCGAGCGTTACTGAAAACAGAAACTGGATGTCAGACTGGAAGAACAGATCACTGTATTTAGATATAAACTGGATGACTTTTCTTCAATGGAGATTTGAATTTTGCACAACTGTCTTTTTTGTGCATGTGTTCAAAATCAACCAAAAGGCTGATGGAGAGGAAGGTGGAGCAGAGAGAAACAAGCACGAGTGCCAAGCTTGCTAGAGTGAGGTGAGCTGTCTTTTAGTTTCTTCCAGGCCTGAAACAAACATGTGCCAAGGAAATCCTGTATTACGAGGTCCATTGGATTTTTATGTCAAGTCCGTCACCACATTTTCATGTCACAGGTGCACAACTGTTTCATTCCCCTCTGGCACAGTAATGCTGCCCTGCTCATTTATTGTCATCCAGCAAGTGGATCCCCTGATTCCAGCTCCAAGGAATTGCATCATACAAGCATAGCCCTTACAAGGGGAAAATGTCCTTAACTTAGAAGAGGTCTGGAGGAGTATCTGTAGGGCTCTGGTGATTACTAAGATGAGTAAGAGTGCTTTCTTCCACTTCTACCTTTGCACAGCTCAGTGGCAGCTTGCCCCACTCCCTCTTCTCATCCACTTTTCTCAATGCTGTAATGTGTTTCAGCTTCAGCCTTCCTCAGATTCCTCTTTTGGTGTTTGGTCCATGGGTAATCTCACTCAAAATCTTGAATTTTATCTCCAACTGGGTGACAGATGACCTTCTTTTGAAAGCTTTACTTATTTTGAAAATAAAGAAAACTTACTGTAAGAACTGGAAAAAAGCTCCTTGCTGTTGTATGGCTGTATTCTAAAGCTGAAAAAATGGACTAACAAAAGCATAGAAATTTCAAACACTTTTTCTTGCCTCATTCTCTCTCTAACCCAAGAATTCCCTGAAATCTTTGAATTCCTATGTCCTCTTGAAAAATGTGTATTCACAACTCATGGAAATGATTATTAAAAATGTGAATTTGTTTCAGAATTTGCTTTATAAATAAAACTATTTTTAGAAATAGTTTTAAAAATATTACTGTTTAATACTTGATTTACAGAAATCTTTAGCAAAATTGCAACTATGCAACCAAGATTTGTTTAAGATGAAACAAATGCAATTATATTTATGGGTTAATTCATTAGATGATTCAGCTGTTTCCACTTTGAAAGTACAGGACAGCAAATGGAGGCCATGAAAGCAAAACTAAACAATCTTTCATTTAACTAAAGGATTTTGCTTTAGCTCTGGTGAAAAGAAAAGAAATTATTTTCAAAGGAAATTAACAACATACTCAAAAGTTCTTGCTCCATTCTAAGAACATTGTGCAGAGTAGGTATAACCTGCTCATCAGCTCTATTAGAGTGCCAAACTGTAAGGCTCTTTTCAAGTTTATGATGGCATAATTAATTAACTAAATAGTTTGCATTGGCTTTTTCTTTGGCATCTTAATATGAGTTTTCATAGCCCTTTATTCTTCTCAGTGTCATCTGACCTGAGCTTTCACTACCCATGAGAAAAGACTAGGGAGTTGTGTTTAGCCCTTGTTTCAGCAAAGCCCATTAAAAGAGAAAGCTTGAGCTTGTTTTATTATGAATTTTCTCTTGCTTTCCCCTGTGCTAAATGTAATAAACCTGAAAACAGGTGCGCTGGCTCAGTTGGAATATTTTCTGCTTGCTTTCAGACAGTTCTTAGCAAAGATGCATGGCATAATGGTACACTATCTCCTATCCAACAGTGAGGTTTGAGTTTTCTAATATCCTGATAAAATTGCCAGCAGGTAGAATTCTAGCTCTTCAGAGCAAGCAACATTTTACTTCCCCATGCACAGACAATTTCCTAGCTTTGCCCATGAGTAAGACTAAAGTGAAGGATGCAATATGAAGTTGGCATAAATCCACCAGAGCCTCTGTACTTATTCTACTGTGCTGTGTACATCTCACCCTCCACTAATACAGACAGCAAAATCACTGGGTCAGTTATGTCCTGTGTTTACAACAACCATTCTTTGAAATTTTCAGCCAAAGCAGTATGCATGTACAGCAATTCTGTCATCCATCTAGGCTTATATTCTTAGCCTAGAAAAACAAGGTTGAAGGAATCATAAAATTTCTGTTAACTCGTGCCATTACTTTGATTCCAGTGGTAAAGCCTTAGGAGTCCACAGGACAGGTTAAAATAAGGTTTACTTCCACTGAAAATGACAGGTTTAGATTTTTATTTATTAATAAAAATGTCTTGTTTTCTGGTAATTAAATAATTTGATAAATTGAGCAATTGCCTATAAATAGTATCCTACAATAATTATGTAATTAGAGTGTATGTGATACCACTATAATATGACTTGGTGTGGTACAGTGTATGCATTTCTATTATGGGCAGCTGATATTTTACATTTAAATTAATATAAAAAATCCCCAAAATGGAAAACAGAAAAATATAACAAAACAATGGCCATAATAAGAAGAAATTCTGAGAGTCTACCATCCCTAATTTTAATGGAGACAAATGTGAACTCTTTGGAATAAAGAAAGAATGTAATTTTTATGATATTGTGGTCTTTCACTGGTAAAGAAGTGATTGTAAAAATTGATTAGAGACCATGTTCTGGCAGGGCAAAGTGGTATTCCAGAAGATTATTGTAATAGTCAGACACAGAGATAGAGATTAGAATAGAAAAGATTATTTAACTCTAGAAAATGCTCTACTGCCTCTGGAGTACTGGCTTTTTAGAGCCTCTGTATTTTTTTCAGAAGTGTGATGGGCTTTGAGACAGTGTTCAGGAATCATTTGATGTCCAGAAAAGACATGTTAGAAAACCTAAGGAAACTCAAAGGGATTAGTACATTGAAAAGCAGGTTGGAGGCTTACACTATAAGCCTTCTAATATTTATCTTGTAGAATAAACTCTTAATAATAGGCTTTTATTATGTCTAACAGAGAATCACATAATGAGAGCCAAATGGTAGAAAATATCTTCAGACCAGAAATATGAACAACTCTTAGTAGAGACAGTAAGCAACTCTGGACAGCAGTGTTTAAAGGCAATTAAGATTTTTCTTGTGTTTTCCCACTTGATTTGGAAAGTAGCAACAGACTTTCTCCACACTGCGTATGCTTTATCTTACAGTAATTCTTTAGTTTCCCTTTGGACTTCAAAATGTCAGTGTCAATGACAGCAAACACCTCCTCCCCCCCTCCCCTTTTCCCCTTTTAAGGCTGTACAGAGCAGTGGTGTTACCTTAAAAAAAAAATCTTGATTCTAAAAGAATTTATGAAAATTTATTAATTTTGCCATTAAAAACAAAGAAAAACATCACAATGCATTTCTATGCTGCATGTTCTGGTTACGTAAGAGCCAAAAAAAGCTCCAGCCCTGAAATACTCTGAAACTGTGATGACAGGGAAAATGCTTAAATTTAAACCAAATGGATTGATTTGGTAGGAAGTGAATCACACAAACTTGGATGTCCCCTCTGCTACCCTTCAACATTGTTTGATTATTTTGCTAATTCTAGAATGCTGCATTCATTCTCAGAAGATGACAATTGAGCATCAATACAGATTAGTTTTCCTACCTGCTGGGCATTTGTTTTCCCAGCCTACCCCTTTTCAGACCCGTTAACACCTTTTGCTCCTTATCTGTTTTCAGCTGCCCGAGAAGCTATAAATGAGAGTTTTCCACCAGTGTCCATTACAGAGGATTAAAATTTTAGGGGAAGATCCACTGTAACTTGACACCACCATCCCTTTTGCAGCCTTCGTCAGCATCCAGCTGTAGCCAAGCAAGCTTAACTCTTCCTGGGATGCTGAAGTTTGCTGAGGCAGACCTTGGTGAAGGTGCAGACTTCTTGCTCCAAGTCCATACTCAGAACCTTTTTCCCCACCTTTTTCAGAGCCCTCTTGTGAAGGGAGAGCTCTGGCCTCCCCCAAGGTGGAGGCAAACATCCTCAGACACAAGGCACACTCACAGAGGGACCTGCAGCAAGGTCCCTCTCCTCTCTTCATCACCTGGGTTAGTTTCCTTGGCCTTTACTGGAACAGGCTCTGCCCTACACCCCTGTCAGAAACAACTGAAAGAACCACTGGCCACAGAAGGACAGCCTTCTCTTCCCCTTACCCTTCTTTTATTTCATGCCTCCCATTGCCTTTGCTTTTGCCCTTTTCCTTCCCCCTTAGTTAGAGAATCATGAAACGATAACAAATGTGGGACAGGCCAATTTTTTGTTAAAGCATAAGAATACTTTATTCCCTTTTTATGCATATTACATATCACTTTGGGTCAGAATTTTCAATGTCCCACTTATTTCAGATGGAGCAAAGTTGAATGCTCCTCATCTCTTGTGTTTTTTTCCTGTCCTTCCTTCTACCCTGACTACCTGTGGGAGAGGAATCTATATGCCAAGTTGATATCTACATAAGCCCAGAAGGGACATTTCATGTAGGACAAATTAGACCATTCATCTTCCAACTAGGTACTTTTCTCTAGAAGGAAAAGACTGAATAGTGGTCTTTCAGTATTGGAGATTATTAGAATCTAAAGAGATCCTAATCATTGTAACACATGTACATTGTCAGGTGCTTGGGATGGTTAATAAATAATTTAGTGCTATTGCTTCATTTTTGATCTCCCCTAAAGAGGGTAAAAGTCAGCTTTAATACCTCATAACCCAAACCTATTTAAAGTCGATATTACTATTTCACATTTCTTGTTTGTCTATATTACTATGGGCTATATAGTTGCAAATATAATATTAGACTTGACTTATACCAAGATAAACATTTTTAAAATTCAAATTCTAAAGAGGAGATTCAGTTTGGATCCCTAACTTCAGTCAGTTTGGGTCAATACACTTTCTTCCTGTTCCAAACCATAATTCACATCACAGCATCTAGAATTTTATGCTTTGTGAAAATTTTTCTACCAGTGGAAGCCATGCAGACTGAGCAAGCACACAATTTTCCTGGGGAGGGCTACAGTCTTTATCAACCCAGGAAATTTTTACTATTGAAAGATTTCATGCCAGAGAAAGCTGCACACATCATTACCCTCATACAGTTAGAAAGCTGCTTGCTGAAATCCATCGCAAACCAAACCAGAGTCGACCTGGCATGTAATGAGCTCACCCAGGGGCAATGCAACACAGATCTGTATCTTGAAAGCAAAATCTATCCTGGTGCTAACATTTATGTTTTAATATAAAACTGTGACATTGCATAGGTTTTATACTCCCTTGATTTGTGTTTATGGCACAAATCCTTTGATGGATGATGTCCTTTGGTATTCTCAGGTATGCAAACTGAGCTCATTTTATGATAGCACAAAGTTTTTAGGATGGTTTTATTTAAATGATGTGCATCATATCTGAATGATTTTTTTTCAGTTTCTGAATATTTATAAAATATCTACAAATTATATTTCTTTTCAGGACCCCCGATACAAAACTATTTTGGTCTGTATTTCAATTAAAGGAATTGTTTTGTAAAGAAGATAATAATTTTAAAAAGTGGCAGTACACTCACAGCTGATTTTGCAAAGGTTTAAATAATTGAGGGTTTTTGTATATTCTTCTTTCCCTTCTATAGAAAGGATACATATTCTTAAACAAGGGGCTTCTCTGAACTGTCTTTTCCTACATCCTGTTTTGTGGAGACAAAAGGGAGGGGCAGGGAGGGAGAATTTAAAAATAAAAGAGAAAAAAACACATTGTAGAATAATTTTTGTGGTTCTTCTAAGAATCTGTTTTACCATTGACTCTGGCAGCCATTGCTGGGCTTCTTTTCTCTTTTTCATTCTCTCATTCTACACTATTTCACCCTCTCTTAAGATAAACTGAAATTTATAGAATTCCTACATGTAATCTGCTGAGGTCTCACTGAAAGCCATTTTGGAACAACAGGATAATGAACCCAAATTTCCTCTGACCTCTTTCAGTTTTATTAAAGTACTATCAGGCTAATTGGAATTGCATATCAAAATTTAAGTTTAGGAAGTGAGAAATGCAAGCTTACTGCAGGCCTTGTGGCTAAACTGCATGCAAGACAGCAAAGAAAACACACTGGTTAAGTAAATCACCACATCTGTGGCTTCAACTGTATCATCAAGGTACCTTGTTTCAGCATTCATCTCAGGTTCAGTTTCAGTAATTGTATTTTACATGTTAACTTCCTTGTAGGCTCCAGTTTGGTGTGACTCAGCTGGTTCTTTAGTGAGAAAGCCCGTGAACAAACCAGAGAAGGGTTTCATGTCAACAAATATAACTTTCTCTGAGAAAGGTAACCAAAGAGACTGGGGTTTAGGGAACAAGGTAATTCTACACTGGCATCTCTTACATTTCTGTAAGGAAACATGATGGATAAGAAGGCCAGAGGAGCCAGGGTGCAGGCAGAGGAGATGAAGTCAAAGTGTAACTGTTAGTCTTGCTGATTGGCATTTCAGGTTTCCAAGGGTAGCAGGTCTGCCAGGCTTCCATCTAACCTGCAAGACATTGTCCCTTGCATGTTAGGTCAAGTTCTGATTGTGTTCACTGGATGAGAAGTGAGTTTATTGTGTTTGCTGTTACTTGATCAGGAGGCTAGTCCCTCACCTCATGCTAATCTGTGCTGTGCAGTTATGTGGTTTCCATGTACATGTGAAAAAAAAAGCCTCCCAAGGTAAATTCCTGTCACCCTCTTTCCATTGATATATAGGACACCTATGGAGACATTTCCAATATATTAGTGAATGAAGCTTTGATCTACAACTTGAGAGACACCCCCTGCCTTTTCTGCTGTCTCTTCCGCTCCATGTACATCTAGTCCAATGTATCCTTTGGGGCTCACTGAGAAGGCAGCCAGACATAATATTTCATTTTGTTATGTGCAAGCCAGTCATGGCCTTTTGTTTTCCAAGCATTTCAACCACAAATTTCCATCAAAACAAAACCCTTGGAATAAATATTTCACTTCTAGGTAATGGTGACATAATCCTTTCCCTTCATTCTGGTGGCAGTTGGGAGCTTTTCATACATTGTGAGAAAAGGAATCACAAAATGGTTTTATTCTTCTCCAAAGCTACATGGTGACATTTTAGGCTGAAAGTTTGCAAGATGCTTGATAATGGTAATCAAAGCAGACTATGGAAGGTCAATATGCTATTGGCATTTCCGTGGATAGTCTTGTCTACAGCCAACAAAACCCATGAGGGATGTCCTAGGGAGGCACAGGCTTTAGGTAGGTACTCTGAAGGTTTGCTTATATTTCAAAATTGATTATAGGTAGACAGCTTATTTAATTAGAAACATATTAAATATATCAGAGTGCAAGCCAGAATTTATATTGCAGTGTCTAACATAATAATTATGTATACCTGAAGTACATATATAGAGCATATTTAGAAGATTTTCTTCCTGTGTCACAAAATTCTTTGTCCTATTAGTATGAATTGACTGTTTCATTTGTGACAGGACTTATAAATGTGCTTCCTGACAAGAAATCAGGTTTGTCCATTCTGGATTGGAGAACAACTATTTGGTCCAACATCATCATGGAGGCCAGGGATGAATGTTTCAGGAGAAAATATAAGTACCAGACATTACCAGTACCAGGCAAGGGGTAATCTGCACTGCAGGGTTAAGCTTTACCTTGAGCTTGACTAGAAAAAGATATATATAAACCTCAAGGCAGGCTCTTTCATACCTTTTTTGTAGTCAATACAGTGTAATAGCAAGAACTTTTAAGGTTGTTTGAATGTCACCTTCCTTCTTGGATCTGGGTAGACTTCCATGGCAGCTCCTGTCCCATTAGGCAATTGCAAACTATGAGAGAGCATTTCCATTCCCCAGTTTTGAACCTATTACCTTTCAATGCCATTAAATAGCTCTTCACTACCTTTCAATGTCATGAAATAGCCCTCTTATTTTATTTTTTCTCTTTCTTTTTCTTGTATTATGAAGTGGAGAACAGTAATGTTATATGGAATGCAGCTTTCAATCTGTAGGTTGTTCCCCTGAGGAAGATACCTTTCACAGCCTCAGCTCTTCAAGAATGCTCTCTCATGTTGTGGATAATTGCTCTGGTTTATTGCAACAGATCCTTACGATGAGTCCTGGCTCCACCAGCTGCTGTGTGTAGTATTCCTAAAGACTATGATAGCCAGCTTGTGAGGATGCACATTTCCTTCATGAGCCTGGATATTGAAATGTATTTCCCCATAGTTACAGTTTATACTTTAAATGGGTGCCTTTGTTGATGTGTCTTTCTAAAAATAGCTTTTAAGTAAAACGCTGAATAATGTTCTTTAAAGCTGGTATGTACAGATGGCCAAAACATTACAATCCAAAGGCAAATCTAGGAAGTTTGCTTGTGGGGATCTGTCCACAGCCACTTCATGAGAGTAAATGCACTTCCTTAGAGTGGGATTTATGAGATTTTAATAGTAGCGTGAAGACTTTATTTTGAACCACAGCAGGAGAAACGATGAGACATATTACTTGGAGATTATTGAACTTGCTGTTGTATGTGACTATTTTTTGCATTGTATATTTTGGTTTGTTCAGTGTTGATTTTTTTATATTTACAGGCATCAACTGAAACCCAAGTCTATGACTACACCAAGACAGAAATGACATTTGTACAAGGAATAATAACAGGCCAGTTTAATTTACTGGACACTGAGATCTGCTGGCCTGGAATGGCTCATGTCTAAAAAAACATCTCAAACTCTAATCCAGAAGGCTGCACAAAGCCCATTGGGACTGGTCCCTGGAGCACACTGACTGGTAAATCATGCCTGAAATTTGTTTATGGAAACTACTAGTTTAAAACAGAATGCATTTTTAGATTATTAAAAAAAAAGTCTCTACTGAAAGGGTTTGAGTGATTTTAATTAAGGACTTTATATTGACATTCAGATAATTAAACCATTGACATTATGCTGGATTGTGGAAGATAAAGTTTCTCCAGATTGCATGATATCAGTCTTGACTTTGAATTTCCAATAAGAATACGAAATTGAAACACTAGTGTTTAAATGAAAAACTGCTGCTCCTGAGCTGTACTGCTTTATGAAATAGACTGAAAGCTGACTGCTAAAGGATATGCAGGACAGTAGCTATTGCTGGGAAAACTTCAGGGTACTTAGCATGAGATGCATCTGCAACATTGAGTAATTGTATCCCAATAATCTCACATTTGAAGATGTCAAATTTTATCCCGGTCTGAATGTTGTGGCTGGATATATGATACAGGAAACTGATTTCTCAGAGGAGAGGAAGCCTTCCTGAAGAGGCATGGGTGATAGAAGAAGTGAAGAAACTGAGGAAAGAATATTTGAGAGGATAGGATGGCTGGGGAACCTTCAAGGAAGACTAGACTGGGAATGTGAGGGCTCTGCAGTGCCAGGAAAGAGGAGTCTCTACAGGTGATACTGAAGAACTGAGGGATGTGGAGAGGATGATATCTCCACTAAAAGCATCTTAGAGAAGAAAACTTCTCCGCCCTCTCCCACAAAATCACCCCAAAAGCCTGAAAGTGCCTTTTCACTTCCTTAATCCTGATCTTTGCTTACAACTCCAGGCTTCCTTTTCCCATCAAAGAATCCATCCATCCAAAAGCAATTTTGACCATCCCTTTCCAATAGCACTTCCCATTCTCAGTACCATCAAAATGTTGAGTTGTACTGCCTTCTACTTTAGCTGCTTTTCCTTCATTCCCTAGAAAATATTTCAGTTTGTCTATACTTCTAAGCTTCCTTTGAATAACATGAATAGCTGGGCCTGCTTGGAAAATGAAGAATGTCTCTGGGCATTCATCGGGAAAAAGATGCAACTTTACAGCAGGTGAACTGCAGAAAGAGAGCTCTTCCTGAGAATGGTTTGAACAGCAGGATAAAAGTGGCTATGTAGAGAAAACAGCAATGATACCCTGACTGCTGTTAAATTAATAATGTGAACAAATAGAGAAAAAAGTTTTTCCCCTTTGCTTCAATTTAAACGTTTCCTTGTACCATCCTCAGTGGTACTGAGATAATCATACATCTACGCTGTAGAGACTGTGAATAATTGTAGCATTTTCTTCCTTTAATCTTTTAATTCTAACCCTAAAAACTCCTCCAAACTCTTTCAGTATCTCCTCATAGATGTTTCTTTTAATGCTAATAACTAGTCACATTTCAGACCAAATTAAGAATCTTCTTTTAAACTCCATGGGACCCTTTTCATTGCAAACATTCAAACTAGGAGGAAATTATAACAGCATAAAAAACACTTACATAAATTTTGCTCCATGGAAGAAATATAAAGGGAATGAACAATAAATGATGAAGTGTCTGTAAAGAGATCACAGAAAGCCTGCTGAGTTGATGCCTTTTTCTCTTATTCCAGAATAAATGTAAAAAATACTGCCAGTTTTAGAATACACACCACAGTCCTGGCATGAGAAGTGATTTTTTTTCTCCAAGGAAGTTTTATTATTTGTATCGTCATGTATTTATTGTTTACTTGATTCTGCCTGTGACTGACTCACAAACAGATGGACACAGTGAATTCCTGGAGAAGCCCTGCAGTTTGATTGGATTGTTTATTTGCAGATTTTGGCTAAGCCTAGGGAAATATAACAAGGAGAAAAGTCTGAGGTCAAAATTTAGATGCAGGTGTTTTCATAAACTTTCAGCTCTAGTGCTGCATTTCCGTATGGGTGTGCATTTGTTCCCATATTTGCTCACATGGACCCAGTAACTTTATTTCCATTAACAATAATAACCTTTCTTTCGACATCTTCATTACACTTTATTTGTTTGGTTTTTATTTGTGAAAGAGTGTCTAACTTTTTTAAAAGGCATGAATTCACCACAGTCATCTAGAATTATTATAAGACATAATCTCCCATTGTCCCATGATATTAAGGTATATATGATCAAAACTTGAAGTCTCTGCTTTATCAAATCACCCCAGTTTTGGGACAGAACATGGCTGAAACATGACAATTCACCAACCAACCAACCAGACCATTCTGTACCTCTCATCAGTTTCCTTTTAGCCTGTGTACCAATTACTAAGTCAGTTCATTACACACAGCCGTTCCTCAGAGCATTGTTAGGAGATTAAGAAAGACTAAACAGTGACTTTGTGCATAGTTAAAGCAGTTGTTATTGGCTGGTTCCTTTTCCATTGTGCTAATGTTGTTTACCTGAGGACTATTGCTGTTAGTCACACTACACTGCTAATGGGTGAGCTTTATTGTTTTGGTTTCTCCCTTCCAAGAGGGTTCTGGTGTGTGGATTCATGCTGTGTATGAACTCACTTTCTGAATCCTCTTATATCACTAGCCCAAACAAATGTTACTCCCATGGAGCACTGCATACAGCTGCCAACTAAATTATAGAAGGAATCAGGTGGTTTTCCTGCTACTGGTTCCCCTAAACAGAAGAAACAATGCATCTCACTACATTACATCACACCGAAAGACAGTTTTTATATTTTTAATATTCTCTTGGGAGAAGAAGTGAGGATATGAGTCCCTGGATTAAAGACGTATAATAATTTACCTTGGCAATTTCCAAATCATGTCTTTGTTCTCTAGAATTTTCAACAGTCAGTAAATAACACACTCAGTTGTACTGAAATAATCAAGATTACAGTCTCTGTATATTAAAAGTCCCTGCTGAGAAGTATAATTTTTTCATGTGTATCCTTCTAAACACTGAGATTTTAAGTAAAAAATTATGTAATCTTGGATCCTAGATATTGATGTGATACAAAAGCAGTGCAATGGAATGGCATCATGCACAAGGCATAGCATGTTAGTGATCCTGCATGAAGACCAGGATTTGATTTATTTTCCTAAATTTAATCAGTCATGTAAAACTTACAAGTGAATATCATATTTGATCATTGAAGAACTATTTTGCCATTAGTATCTATTATTTGTACTGTGATTTGGCCTGGAATTAAAATTCCTCCTGCATTCAGGCATATGGTCAAAAGAATTCCAGTTCCAGCCAAGTGAGGTGAAAGCATGAAGGAAGCATTAGAAGGAAGCTTTAGTGCTGCTCTGTAGATGATACTGATGGGCTTGTCAGGAAGAAAAAGCATCAAGAAAAATGGTAATTCTTTCTGCTATGGTTATCACTCCTACAGGACAGTTTGCTTTCCTGGGGTTTTAGGAACTTTTTAGGGTGCCAGTCCCCTAGGTGTTTGTATAAAGGGGAATTACAATTCTGTCAAACTTAAGTCCTCCAAAATTGTTTATGTGTGGTGTATCGTGATCTCTGTGGTTGTCTTAAAAATAGTGAATCTTTGCAATAATAAAACAATATCTGTTATAATCCAAGGTTTTGAGCCTTCAAAGTAAATTTTCACTTCAGTTGGTAGGACCTGATCTTTTGTTTTTTCATTTTTATCACAGGACACTGTGAGCTCAGAAAAAAATTAAATATCTTGACAAAAAAGTGTGAGATAAAAAACCATAACTAGACTTGGTAAGTTTCAGAATATGTATGTTGCCATTGTCCTATACCTTTCCAAGGTTGTAATGGGTATGACATACTACAAAGAATAGGAGAGGAGCACACTGAATGCTCCTGAACTAGGACTGCCATGTTGAGTTAATAAATACTTAGTAGAAACCTCATCTATCACACACAGCACTCTGTAGCCGTGGAGGGAAAAGTGGTCATCCACCTGCTCCAAGCTCTTGCAGTTTCTGCCTAGGAGGAGGCAATGAGCATGAGCTGACTAATGTTTGACTAATTGTCTTTGCTGGACCTCAATTCTGCCAGCAAAGGTCGTTCAGGCTCCTGTCTATTGGGTACAAACAAACAAAGGAGGAGCAGTAACTTAGTATTGTAAGTGATGTAATGGAAAGCAAAAAAGTTTAAGAGCTTTTACTAAAAATTTACAGTAGTAAGTAATATAATAAATGCACAAACTTATATATATATATTTTGTTTATCTTGTCAAGATCTTCATACTAACATAATATTACTTTGCATTTCCATGTTAAGAGTTATAACAGCCACTTGAATCCTGGCAGGAAGCGTACCTGCCAGAGATCACAAAAATCACATATAGAGCTTGTATTAAATGCTTTGTTTCTCATGAGTGATGTATAATCTATAGAGAGTGGTGGTTAAGGTGCCCAGTGTGTGGTGATGCTTATTTTACTTATTCAGCACACATCCAGTACTGATTTGAGGAGATGCCTTGTGGGCTACTACAAAGTTTAGCAGCACTCAGAAGCTCTGTGTCTCTTGCTTGCATTCTGCTTTATGCTTATCAAAGGCAGTTTAAAGCCAGCAGTCAGGTGGAATTAGGGAAAGATACATATGCCTCTAACAACTTGTTCCTGGAAGATTGCAGCCTGGGGTTTTTCAAGCATGGAGCCATCCTCCCCTGGCAGACTGGCCTGTGCATCAGCAGCAGACCAGGCACTGTGAACACTTTAGAGGGCGAGCTAAGCAAACACAAGACTGTGTCAGTGCAGATGTTTTTAACATTTATGCACTGTGGCTGTGTTCACAAGATTAATGCCCCCAGAAGAGATTCACACAGTAGATAATGATATCTAGCTGTATTTAGAGGTTGAAAGCTGATCTAAAGCATGCCAAATTATTGTGTGCTTGTCTGGATTTCTTGCTGTCAGGTTAAGACCAGAGAAAGTCCAAGTGAGAAACATTTCACTAGAGGTGAGCACTGGAAGGAAAACTAGGTGTGTCACAAAAGTGAATTAATTAATGTGAAAACTTGTAATGATGACACCATTCCAAGATGAGGGTGGGTGGAAGGTGGGAGGATTTCACCTAGCAGGAAAGAAACAAATAGTCTTGGCCAGTGGTCAAGTTCTTTATACAATCTAATGCTGATTCTTAACAAAGCTTCTTCTTTAGACAGAGAAATACTAGGAACAGTAACACCAGCAACACACTGGGGGTGTGGGCTACAGAGACCCCTCTGTCCCATAGATATCTGCCTGAGGACAATGTGCATGCTGAAGGACTGGGCATGCTGATGCCAGACTTCATCCGACATGGCTGCATTTTTGCAGGTCTCCATCAGAACTGAATTGCCAGAGCTGAGCCCAGTATGGGAGACATCACTCAGGTAAGTACCCACTCACAGCAATTGGTTAGTTTAGCCTAGAGCCAGCTGACCTTTTGCTCCAACCCTCCCTTTCAGACTGAAAAGCAGCACTACAGTTTTTTTTTAAATCAAACAGGAATAGAGTCTCTTTAGAAGAAACTCTTGCAGCCTTGCCAATATGGCCACTCATTTCCCATGGTTTAGGGCAGTTCCTGGAGGAACAAGTTCTTCTTATAGTAGACTTGGGATAGCAAAAGTTGAAAGAATAAAAAACTCATGTGCTGGCTCCCTCTCAGCCATACTTTCAGTGCTGTTTGTTATATTTCCCACTATGTTTAATCCCTCTGTGTTTTCAAGAGAGAATAGGAAGAAAGTGATTCTATTGATTCCATATTTTTACAACTGACTGATAGAAAGTTTAGATATTTACCTCTGCTCAGTAAAATTTGTCATTATTTGATTATTGTAATAAAAAGGATAAACAAAGAAGTAAAGTTCATTGAAATTCAATTTTTGCATTTAAAAACATATCTAATTTAGCCCTGTTTCAAACTACTGAACAACTGTGTGTTATTTGAAGATTTTCTGGACCTGATTTTTTAAAAATCACAGAAAGATCAAAGCCAAATAGTTACTAAATTTCATGAGGAAAGCAAGGAAGGATATTCCATTGGTACAGTTTGAAATATGAAAAAATAAGTATTGAATTTTCAGGTCAGAAGAAAGAGATCTCAGGGAGAAAATGTTATATGCTGTCAATACAAAGAAGCCTTTCAAGAAAATAGCCTTTATAAAAACAAATGAGAACTAGAGGTGGACAGCTTTACAGGGCTGCATTCAGCAAAGAGGGATTACACAATGACAAAGAAAACAATGATAACTGCACTGCAGAAGCCCGAGATGTTTCTTTCAGTTCTGGGAAAACACAAAAGTTCAGGTAACAGCTCAGTCTCGGTATGAACTTGAGAAACTGGGAGAGAATTCTCATGGCAGAAGATTCAGTCGTGATGGGGACAGAGCTTCCTGCCTGTGAACCCTGCATGAGACATTGTTGTGGTGGGTTGACCCTGGCTGGACACCAGGTGCCCACCAAAGCTACTTTATCACTCCCCTCCTCAGCTGGACAGGGGAGCAAGAATACAGCAAAAGGCTCGTGGGCAGAGATAAAAACATGGAGAAATTACTCACCAGTTACCGCCATGGGTGAAACAGACTCAGCTTGAGGAAATTATTTTAGTTTATTACCAGTTGAGTTCTTCCCCAGAAATTGAGAAGTTTCCAGCAACTTCTCACAGAAGCTACCCCTCACAGTAGCCCCCCACCATCAAAACCTTTCCACACAAATGCAATACAACTGTGGAGCCTCTTATATTAGACAGGGTCTGAGGTCAGGGGATACATGGGAAAATGGGAAGAAAAGAGAATTATTGATGATTTCTGATGCATTTACAAGTGCACACATTCACTATGTGTTTTCTTAGTTAAACCATATCAACCAAGATATACCTAGCAACACAGAAGTGTAGGAATATTCTGGAGAGAAATCAGCTGTAATATTTAACAGCATGCACCTCTGTGAGGATATATATCTCTCTGCCATTTCAAATTTTACTGTGTATCTCATTTGAAAGGGAAATCATGAGCCAGAGACTTACATCAAAGGTACACACTGTAGTGAAGGGAGCTGAGAGTGCCCTGTTAAGGCTGGTCCCACAACTTCAGGCTCAGGCTGAAGGGTGCCAGCAAGGTTTGGCCTGTCAGACACAAGGCTTTACTTCAGACACAAGGAAAGGACAGCTCAGAGCAGAGAGCAAAAATAGTCTGTTTTCCTTCAGACTACCCGTTAATGACTGGGGGATGAGCTCATAGAGAAGAACGGGTAAGACTCCTCAAAGACAGGAATACCCTATGCACATTTCTCAGTGTCCCTTCCCAAAAGACAGCCCATCATACCTCTTGGACTGGAGAGTTACTGAAATTTCTATCTTATTGCAATTCTCTGTGCTGAGTTTCAATGCAGAGCAAAGACCAGCTGATTTACTGTTTTTCTGAAGAACCCATGCACTTTGCTACCCTGCCAAAAAGGATTTAAGCTCCTTTTCTGAGCAGACAACCAAAGCACTGGGAACTATGAGTCAAAATGCACAGCAGCTGCAGGGATCTGAACAAGGCAGGAGTAGGCCTCTGCTGGAGGGAGACTGGACACTGTGGCACGAGCTACCAGGGAAAGGGGCAGGCTGGAGACAGCTCAAACACCAGAGAAGCTGATGGCCAAGGCAGAAGAAAAATCAGAGAAAGAGTTTTAGTAGGACCTAGAGACAGAGTTTGACCTAGAGACAGAGTTTGCAGGGCGAGAGTTGTCCGGGAATAAGTATGAATTCAGCAGCATGAGGGGAAAAGAGCAGGTCTCCATTCTCCATAAAGAAACTGTCCTTGGCCAGAGGCAGCTGAAGTTCGAGACCCCCAGCAGTGCTGGTGTGACTGCTTGGGTGATCGATCACCTCGGGACCCAGTGAGTTGCAACAGCTCAGCCTAGAGAAGACCTTATATTTATGACATATCAGCTCATCTGACTTGCTTTTATTGAAGCAGAGAGTGCTTGACTGAATAGTTATGCCAGCAGGTCCACAAGTCAGTAACCTCAGCAAATAGTGCAGGCAAACAGCTGGGAACAAGCCAGGCCTGGCAGTGTCTTCACTTGGCTCTGCTGCAGTCAGATCAGGATGTGTGACCACAGCCTCAATACAGTGATCAGCCACTCAGGTCAAAAAGGGTAATTACCTTTGGAGATGCTTGCAATGATATTTTGGTGCACATATGCTAAATTGTGAGAAAGCAGCACAGCAGGTTTTTCGCCTTTACTTGATTCTTGAGAAAGAAGGGGACTCTTCATCATTTTTCTGTGATTACAGTGTTCAAAAATAAGGTTCACTTCTTTTTATTAAGAAGATCCAGAATAAATTATTGAGAAACTTCCTGCAGTTTTTCTAAATGAGCCTGCAGTTTGCTGAATGTCCATCATCATCATCATCATCATCATCATCATCATCATCATCATCATCATCATCATCACCTGATAGAAGATTTCACCTCCCTTTCAATGAAAGTTTGTTCTCTCTGGTTGCTCCTCTCAGTGGTGGGGAAGGTGATGACCTCTCCATGTGAAAGTTGTTCTCCCTCTATCACACTCAGGGCTCTGTGTTGCTGCTGCGGAAGCAACCAGGGCAATTTTTCCTTTCCTGAACGTTCTGGATGTGTCATGTTTTTATTCAGTGACCACGCTTACTGTGTCCCTACCATTTTGACTTCCCTTTTCTTTTGAAGTGAGTCCTCCTGCAGCCTCAGCTTATTCTTTTCACATCCCTTCTTTCAGGATTATGTGGTGCTGAAACTGTGATGACTCAGAGAGTCACCCTGGGCAGCTGGAATTGCAGCAGAGCTGAGCACTACAGGGGGAGGACAGGGGACTTAGGCAAGGCGTGATGCTGAGCTCTGGGGTTGGGAGACTGCCTGGCAGCCTTACAGGCCACCAGGGTAGCTCTGGAACTTCTGTGGTGTTTCTTTCAATTATGTCTGAGCACTTTCTCCCAGCCAGGTGTTTTAACTTCTACAGTCATCAGAGAAAAAAGCTGAGGTTTTTTTCATTTGGAAAAACAAAAAGGCAAAAGGAGGTAGATTTAGGCAGATTTTCACCAAATTACAAAATTCCTCAAAGAAGGCTCTAGGAAATCTGTAGGGTATCTAACAACAGAGAGTTCACAGTCAGCCCACTGCAAGTCTTTCTGATGGGCTGACTGTGAACTCTTTGTTCCTTAAGGTGATATCCTATAGATTTCAGATTTGGAGAAACTTTACCCTCCTAGAGAGAAACAAGGGAAGTTCCAAAGAAGTTTCCTTCCTTTTTGCTACTTGCTGCAAGTAATACTTTTTCATGTTAATAGTGGTGCTACTCAGAAGGAACTGGACTGGTTGGTGGCCAAATAAACGTTCAGATCCATAAAGCCAATATAATATGAGATATAAAGGTTCAGATATATAAAGATTCTGAAAAAGAAACTATCATTCTCATCACCCGTGGCTTTATCAATGTAAAAAACCTTCAATATAGAAAAAAGTTTGATTTTCAAATGTATGACTTACAGTTTTGATCATAGCACTGTAATACTTTTTAATCTGGGTTTGTTTTAATAATGTCTGAAGCAGGTACACTGCAAATGCGGCTCTTCTGTAGGAATGAGGCTGTTTGTCCCTTTTATTACAAGACTTCTGTTGGTCCCAGATTTATGGATCAGTGTTGTTTTCTTGTGTGGGATTTACTTGCAGTCAAGCTACTTGTTTGAACTTCTTTTCCTATCAATGGAAGGTAATACAATTTGCCGAAGTATGAGTCATCTCATCCTTCAGCAGATTTCTAAGGCAGGTCAGATGAATCATTTTTCTTGGTACCTACTTCTCTCTGCTGACAATAAAGGGAATCTAACAGAGCAGCTCTGATATATCCCATACATGTTGTATGCGTCTAGAGCTACTTGAGATGAAACCCACTTCCAGTGTTTGTGGAAAATGTGCACAATCTATCAGCATGAGTTGGCTTCTGGGTGAAATGGAAGCTATGGGTACATAACCCTCTAGCAGAGATCTGTCCTCCAGTAAGGGAGTCCATGTAATCACGTTGCCTACAGTCGTGACTTTTGTCTCTTCAGTAGGTACCAACCAATGCTCTATGCAGAAAGGCTTCCTGCTACGTTTCAGGGGAAATAAAAAAGAGCATTTAGCCTGATGAATTTCATCAAGTGTATGGCACTTTTCCAGCAAAACCTCTCATGCCTATTCTATTTAATTGGAAAAATCCTGGCCTGTTTTAATTGGGGCATTTGCTACCATGTAGGAGCAGTAACATTAGCTATCCTCTGAAATGGGTTATGACAAATGTCAGCTAGGAAGAAGATAATGGGCTATACAAATTAATATAGATGAGATAATGATGTTCTGATTGCCTTTCATGGAAGTATCCACCTTTATTTATGGATTATATAAGGAAATTAGGCATTTAGCTTTGGTCCTCTGATTCTAGTCCATCTGACTTAGATGTCTGCCATAATTTTGAATAGCTGAACTTGGGGCACCTGCATGGTACCTAATCAATGCAAAGAATTATATTGTGGGCTTAATTAAGCAGTAACAGACCATTCAGTAATGTTAATGCACACACACAGAGTCAAAGAGACTAATTAATCTGAACTGCAGCTTCCTCCATCATTTATTATTAAACATTTGAGAATACAGAAAAATTCATAATGGGCTAATCAGATACAGCCCTTTAAAATGAAAATATGGACTGCGTGAACTGAAGACCAGAACTGTAAGAATTGGACCATTCCTGTTTGAATCTTAATCAACACTGGCTCCTAAACAAAATGTGATCTAACTGTCAAAAGAGCTAGAGATTTTCTAAAAGTCACAGTCTTCAGTGTTTCTGCTAGCAATCGAGACATCCTGTTACCAATTCCATTCGCAACTGGCATTTTGCAGTCAGAATTGTTGCATTTTTCCCACATTATAATTTGTAATACTTTTCATGGCTTTGTTCTGCGCTTAGACCTTCCTTAAGAAAATGGGAAATATTCAGTGGCTTGCATAACCCAAAGCTAATCATGAGAGAAGTTGGAAGATGGCTTTCCATGGGATCTCTTGTTGGAAGGGATCTCAAATAGGCATCTGCTCTAACATCCTGCTCAGAGTTAGTAGTGAATTCAGCATTTCGATCATGTTGCTCAGGGTTTTGTTGAGTCAGGTCTGTAAAACCTCCACGGCAAAACCGCCTCACCTTCCCAGGCAGCCTGTCCCAGTGCTTGGCTGTCCTCACAGAGATACTTGAAGAATTTGTTCCAGTTGGAACTTCTCTTTTAGTCTGGGACTGTTGTTTCTCATTCATCTACCATGCCCCTACATAAGAGCAATTTGCATTCTTGCTAACTTCCTGTGGATATGGACAGACTGCTGTAAGGTGTTCCCAAAGCTATCTTGTCTGTAGGTTGAACAACCTCTCTCTTGCAGCTTCTGATCAAAGCGCAAGTGTTCCAGCTCTGACCATTCTGTTGGCCTTCACTCACTCCAGTTTACCAACATCTTATACTGGAAACCAAAACTGGGAGTATTATCCAAGATGTGGTCTAATGAGTACCAGATAAAGGTGAGCAATCCTTTATCAATTGGCTGCAATTTTGTTAACAAAGCCCGGTATGCCATCACACTGCTGACACAGGCTTAGACACAAGCACACATTGATGTAGTACCAGACTATTCTGCTGCACCTCAAGGATCTGTAGGCAAACACTGGTTTTGAGCCAAAAATAGCATGTTTGTCTAGACAATCTTGCATTTTTTTATAACAAAATGTGTCAAACCTACCTCTCTGTCTGACTTCAACCCCAATAAATCAGACGGTCTCACAGTGAGCAAATCTACTGTATAACACACATGCTAAGTTTATGTTTACTATGCAAGTATAAAATGACTTTTACACTTTCCCTTTTTTCTTTGACTAAAGGATAAGATATACCTAAGAAAACCTCTCCTAAATAAAGAAGTACTTCTTCACACAGTTGCCCCTTATTCACAGAAACTGGCTAGGAAACTGTTTAAAAGAAGAAACCCAGACAATACTGGATGAGCTCTAGTTACCTTAACTGGAAAACAATGGAACTTCCTAAGCTCTTCCTTGCTGCCAAGCTGTGTGGCTCAGAGGACTGGGTCTGGAGCCATCCTAGTGACACCAAACTCCTCTGTGCTCCTGTGTCCAGGACGGAAATGCAGAGGCAGTCACACTGGCCCAGTGCAGGTCTGGCAAAGCCTACTAGCTGGGCTTTCTGCCATTCTTCTAAGGATTTACCTCCTGGCAGGTAATAGAAATACTTCCTTTTCACAGATTTATTAAGTACCCATTTTAGTTCAATGCCTAAGTGAAGTCCTGTACATAGTGCCAATGTGGCAAAGCTGGCCATTTTTTTACTTTCTCTATGGATCCCAGTGAGTCTAGCTGCCTCCTATTTCAGCTTCAGCCATAGGCTAAAGATCTTTCTTTTTCCACTTGGACTTGGTCTTCAGATGAGCATAGTCCTGCATCCTGTATGACTTTGCCAAATATTCCAGTTATTTAATATCTCAGACATCTGAAAGTTCTCTCATAACTCAAGGTTGGATATTTTCCCCTCTATACAGTGCTTTCTTCTGTGTGTTTGCTACTTAAATATACTGAATTCTAACCTTTTACCCTTCATGCATGAAGTTTTTCCTCCAGTGCTATATCTCCACTTTGCTCATGGACACAGTATTCATATCCCATCAGTTTTCAGATTTTTAAACCTTAGGTTTTGGCTACAAAATTATCCACTTCTCTGTTCATCCTCTGCTCATGTTTTAAGTGTGACACCAGGGTTTTCAAACTGGCAAATTTGGCCCAACAGTCAGTGTGCCTCTCTTTTCAACACTTGAGACCCTCTTAGACTGTGATGTTTACCACACTGCTTTTAGCTCCATCTGTAGTTGGGAGACTCTCACTTGGCTGTGGCGTCGCCGCTGTCGAGGGTCGGACAGCTGCCCACCAGGGTCTTGGGCAGCAGCCTAGCAGCGTCCACAAACGAGTGTCCCCGACCTATGCAGGCCCAGGCTCACTGTTGTCAGGCCCTTCCGTCCCTAGCTGCTGGCTGTGCCTCCCCGTAGGAGAGACACTGCTTCCGTATAGCTGGAGTAGTCAGGGAGGGATCCTTAGCCCCGGAATAATAGAGACACCGTAGGTAGCACGCTGGGCATCCGGGCTGTAAGGACCTGGAACTCCGATGGCACCAGACTTTTATTTGAGGGATACAGACCAATCACATACAAGCCCGGGGGAGGAACAAGGGAGGGATAAGGGGATAAGGACCAACTGGGAAGGGAAAGGGGAGGAGAAGGGAATACAGGCAGGGGTACAAACCAATCATCAACCAAACAGCAGAGAACAATCCAGAAACTAAGGATGATGGACAGGAGATGTGCAGGTGACAGGACAAATGGGGAAGGGGCAGCCAACCCCTAGGAGACCCAGCCCCCATCTGGGGCACTCTACTACAAACTCCACCCCAGGAGTGACCTTCTAGTGCCTCCTGGGGGGGGGAGAAAAAAGGGGTTTTTAGGGACCTGAACCACCACAACACTTGGCTTCTCATTGGCTCCTCACTTTTTACTCCTAATGTCTTTTTGTTTTCATAGCTGGCTTATATGTCTGCCTCAGAGCACTAGTTCATATTCTGCAAACTTAATTTTTCATTGAGAAACTTCAAGCTATAACAGCTTTCTTAAGCATTAATCCTTAACATCTTCCTGTAGTTTATCTGATTTTCCCTGAGGTTCACCCCAGATCAGGAGCTCAGATTTTCTGCCTACCTATCTTTCTACTGGCATTTTGAGTTTTCAGATTTACTGTGAAAAGCTACTTAGATTTTCTCTGGCAGTCTTTGACATTTCCAGACCTCCTGTTACAGCAGGTCTTTTACCATTTGTCTGCTGAGGTTTGAGTTGGTTTTTCGTTGGTTGGTTGGTCCTATTTTATTGTACTCGCTCTGAATAATTTGGAACAAGGATTATAGTAGAGGTGTAATCCTTTCTTAATCATTACCATGATGTAACTTAAATCTCTAGCTTTGCACATTACTGGTAAAAGCTGGCTCTTGTGAGAACCATCAGGGCAACCACTATATACATTGATGAACTTCTCTTCTCTTCTCTTCTCTTCTCTTCTCTTCTCTTCTCTTCTCTTCTCTTCTCTTCTCTTCTCTTCTCTTCTCTTCTCTTCTCTTCTCTTCTCTTCTCTTCTCTTCTCTTCTCTTCTCTTCTTTCTCACCTCTCCCTCTTTATATCAAAATACAAAAAAACCCCATGGTAAGTGGGATGCCTATTCCCTGGAGTAATTTATGACTTAAGCCACCTCAGAGTTAGAACTACAAGTGAAAAAATGGTATCAAATTTGAACAACTGTGTTGCACAAATAAAGACATCAGAATTATGAAAAAGTGTGTCTGTTTTCTCAGAGCTCATCTGATAAGAACATGGGTAGTTTGTTCTCTGTTCCTAAGCAGGAATAGGAGGGGTGGGACAATATTCCTCCCTGGAGTACATGTGCTCTTGCACCCCTGTAAGAGTTTCTTCACAAGAGAGAAAAGCATAAACTTAGCCAAACAGCCTGGGAGGCATAATATAATATCCCAGGTTTCACCTAGAATGGCTACATATAAATATATATATAGGAGGAAGATCAGTAAGCTTTGAGTGCAGTCCAAGTTCGCTTTACAGTGCAGCCCTTTGATGCAGGGAGCCAGCAGAGACAGCTACTGACTGAAGGATACAGTCTTGTCTGTGAAGGACAAGTGACTTAGCACAGCTATTGGCACATCATCTGGTGAATTCCATTGTCTTTTTGCACTTATGTCTTCAAGTGCAGTTCTTACTAACAAGGATAATTTCAGATGTATTTCAGATGCACTTGACCAAGCTGCAGTAAGCCTCTCTGAATTTCTTTTCATCAGGAGCCCTGCAGCCCATGTTGACTTTATGCATACATTATGTCCTCGTGTTGCATGGATATTATTGATGTGGGAAAAGAATGTGAAGAGCAATTCGAAAATGGGAGATAAGGGGAGATAAGCACTTCTTAGCTTTCAGCTATGCCAGCTGAAGTTTATACAAGTTAAAATATTCCTTAAAATACTTCAGCTCTCACTGTATAAGAGTGTCCATGAATAAATACCATACTATTACAAAACCTGTAGCCTGGGGAGCTGTGGCTTAACACAAAAGCGTACATACATATTTGTGGTTGGGAATCAAAACATAAGAGATACATCTGCACCAGATATAGGTAGTGGGGTTTCACACAGTCTTTTCCCATCTTTCTAGTACCTTTCTAGTACCTTTTCAGAACAAGAGATAGATTTTCTGCTAAAACAATAGGTAGATATTTAATACTTAGCCATAGCTCTTAAAGTTCAAATATATTCTGCAATTTACATCCCCCTTTAGCCACCTAGATAATTTTCACAGAGCCATTAAATCAGGAGAGACATATCTTGTTCCTTTCCCCATCTTCAGATTTCGAAGTTACTTGATCGGAGTTTGTAAATGTCAAAACATTTAATAGCAGTACAGTTTATTTCTAGTTTGAAAGACAATGAACTCTGTGTTAATATCTGCTTGATTTTGTGAAAATGTGATAATGTAACTTTTCTGTATAATAAAATTTAAACCTAAATAAAATAACTTGCAGTAAATGTGTATGCTGCTGTTTGAGATCATTAAAACCACTTTCCAAAATAACACATCTTTTTCAAATCCCACCTGAAGAAAAATATTTAGAATATAAATTTTTGACTATTTGAAGCACAAGTAGTTATCCAATCTTTGGGATTTCCCTAAGAATGAAATTTCACATTCTAAGTTGATGTTCTGATTTCTGGCAAGAGCATCTGTCTTGTAAACTGTGCTGCCTATGCTAATTTATGCACCATTTGACTAAATAGATCTCACCAATGAAACAGAGGAAAATATTTACATCTTTTGCTCCAGTGCATTTGTGGATTTGTTATCTGTTTGTTGATTGTTTGTTTTTTTTCAAAGAACTCTCATAGGCCTAGGATTTGCAATTATTCAAATTAATATTGGCACAGGTAATCCTCAGCCAGGTTGGGGACTCATTGTTGTAGATGCTACATAAACATCCAGTGTGTGCCAGGCTGTGCCCCAGAGCAGTCACAGTTTGAAAACAGAAGCTGTAACAGGTGGATGACAAACAAGGAGAGAAGTAAAGTAACTCTTACAGCAGAAGGCTTTAGTACAACTAATTAGTTGGGCAACTGAAAGCCTATTGGTGACAGCAATGAAGAAATGCTCCGAGAAAGACATAAAATTCAGTATCTCCTTCTGTTTGAGTTTCCTAATAATATACAAAAACCTGCTGTCAGCAATACTTTACCAAAAGTTGTCAATTTTTTTGCCATAACGAGGCAGTATGATCTACCCTGCTAAGTAACCAGCCTTTGGAAGACTGTTGAGAGTTCATAAAGCTTTTCTAAAGCATGGACTGTAAAATAAAAATGAAATATTAGTTTAATAACACCAGAACAACAGTTTAATGTGCTTATAATTTTCAAAGACCCTAAGCAGTAAGCATCAGGAGCTTATATTAAATTCTGTTTTCTTATTTTAAAATTACTTTACATCTCCACTGGGGACTTTAAAGGTTTGCTGTAGCATTCCATCTGAAGAGAATCATGGATGAGAGCACATGTGAAAACATAAAAGCTAGCACAATCAGGAATATTACATCTCCCAATATTTTGTTTTTCTGCTATTTGATGCTAGACTTCCTAAGAATTATTGAGTTAATGCTTCCAGTAAGGCACAGGTTCTCATCCCCTGAAAAATCTCTCTATCACAGAATTTTTGAAAGTTACATTGTAGTGGTTTTTTGTTTGGTTGGTTTTGTTGTTTTTTGGTTTTTTTTTTTAAATGCCTGATGCAGTCAGGTGGATTATAGAACATCTCAAAATTTGAGAACTTCTAATCTTTTATGATGTCTTTGACAAGTCACTTGTAGTATGTTGCCCTGGTTTTTGCAATGTTCTATGTTTTTACTTCTGTAGTAGAATTTCTCATGCATTTTCTATAAACATAGTCCTTGTTTTTGTAACCTGCCTAGATTGTTTTGAACTTCTGGATTGTTTTCATTCCTTTCTCCTAAGGCGGAGAAAGATGATTGACTATGTCACTGTCCTGTGAAATTATAGAGGTGATAACCTCATTGACCAATCCACGACTGTCTTAAGAAAGATATAAAATGAGAGAATAAAGAAAGGCTGGGCCCCTTTTCTGGTCCTGCGTGGTGTGGTCCTGACCTGCTGCTGAGCAGTTTGTGTGTTTCTTTCGTGTCCAGCAGTGCAACAGTAGTAGGAACCTAGAGATGTCTACTCCTTCAGCATCTGACTTGAGTTGTGGGTACAGACTCAAAGCCTCCCTAATGTTGCTTCACTGCAGCATCGTTTTACATAAATATTCAGATTCAGGTCTACTTTCTAGGATGTGCTTCTCAGGAACAAAGCTGGTCTTCCCAATTTATTTTAAGTCCAGACAAAGGAGACCCCTAATACAAACAACAGGGGTCCTTGTCTGAATGAAATAAACTTACGAACTAATAGATGGTTTCCAGGTAGAGATTCTGTTATGTACATAGCTTTACTCTTAGTCAAACATATTTCTCATTCATACAATTTTTTAGTATAACCATATGCCATTTTCATTTGGCTGCACAAATAACTCCATATTCTTTCTGAAAAGTCACTAAATATGTACATGGAGAGGGACCAGCTTTGCTGGCTATGAATATTTTCATAAAATAATGAAGTACAATTTAATGGATCATCTTTTCTCTCATTTGGTTTACTTCATGTTTTTCCTTTGAAGAAAGCAATATCTCTTTCTGCATCAATCTTTATTGATTCAGAGAGCACAGGTAGTATTTGTGAGTTTTATACTGAAGAGCAGGGCCTCATAATGTGACTCAGGAGATTGTTATTCTAAACTTTGGGATGCTCAGAATCGCACTGCTTTTCAGTGCTATTGATTTCCAAGGTTGCCTTTGCTTTTCCTCAGCTTGCCAGTGAGATCTTACAGCTACGTGTCTTACAGAAGGCACTGTCAATTCTATTCCCAGGCTCAATGCCCTTTTCTTGATGTGAATGGCTTTCTGTTTTTAAGAATGTGTACTCTTTTCTAAGAAATAAAAAGCAAGGAACAAAACAGAAACAGAGAGGAGCCTGAATTTGTCCTTCACTTTTGCTCTCTGGTGTTTCAGGAAGAAGCAGTAAGACCTGAAGGGTTGTGTGATATCTAAGAGAGGTTTCTTTCTAGGTATTACAATTCTCCCCACTTGGTGGGTAGGACTTTCTTTCATGCTGTCACACCTAGAATATTTTTCACGTTGACATTTTAGACTTTTTTTTCAATTTTTGTTGGTTGTGAAGGCTTCTAAATTATACAACATGTTATTATGTTGTACATAATATAACGTGTGATACCTTATTATGTGATTAATATCTTCACTTGAATTTTTACTGCAGAACACTGGAATGAAAACTCTATCATGTATATCCAGGAGAAATTTTTCTTTCTGATCACTAAGAAAGCTAATGGCAGTGCCTGGAAAAGGCCTTTGCACAATGAACAAGTAATGTAATAATTGTTCTCTATGTCAACCAAACAGTAAATAGTACTGTGAATCTGTCTGGCCTTTTTATTTATTATGCATGATTTTGTCAGGCAGACACTTCCCTCTGGTGAGCTGGGTTGAAGGCCAAGCCCAAGTGAGGAACAGGAGCTAGTCCTAATTCTTGCTGTCTGCTCTCTGTTTCCCTCTTTCCTAAACACACCTCTGATGAATACAGAGCAGACTGTGCATGCAACAATTTCTTCTGTTGCTGGCAACCACCCAGTTAATGGTTATTAGTAGCTTTTATTTTTTCAGGATTATTTGATATGTGTCATGTTGATTGATATATTCCATCACCCAACTGGACAGGCTTTTGCAGGAAAGACAGAAGCCAAGGGCACGCTAATGCTGACAATATAAGATCAATTCACCTCACAGCTTTCTTTCAAAGGACTCCCAAGAAAAGAGGTTATATAAAGTCTCATAATTCAGGTGAGTTGCCTGGGCAGATTGCAAGTAACTGAAAGAGCAATGGTAGATCCTCAGCTGTATGGAGTAATATGTACATATAAAGTATATATGCCACATGAAAATGTTGGGGAAAAATTTGCTCAGGTGAGAATAGACATATATATGGCTCTGTTTGTTTGTGTGCATTGGTTAAAGGGAAATTAATTTACATTCTTCTTCCTTCTATTACGGAAAACTAGGAAAGACTTTTTTCTCCACAGAATACTTTCATGCCATGTTGAGGATGTTTTTCCTTTGCTGCAATTTCATTCATAAAAGATCATTGTACTAATTATTGGTGTGACTCACACAATTCTCATCTGACTCTCAGCTTCTTAAATTCCGGTGGATAGTGGCATCACTCCAGTGCCCCTGGGCCACTGAGAAGCTGTGCACAGCATAGTGGCTCAGGTTCTCAGACACTCCACTAAGCTTCTCCATAGGATTTTGTAAGGACTCTTCACAAGATAAGGCAGTTGTAATGAAAAAATCCATCAAATCTTTACTTGTCCATAGGATTGTCACTGCATTTGTCATTAAGGGATGTCTGAAGTAGACAGGAAATGCAAGATATCTTTTTGTAAGAGCTTTTTTCCCACACTACTTGTTTCTGTCATTTGCCTGTTTAAGGGAACTATATTTTTACATCTCCAACAGTAGCTGAGAGTATAAATGTCCTTTTGATCTAATGGAACATTAGATATTCCACCCTATCCTTTTTGTGGTAGTACTCTCATTTCCAGTCACAAAGCATTCCACTTCTGAGTAAGTAGCCTTCTAAAATATACTTCTTCTTCAGCATCCTATCTAATAATGATAAAATCGGTGGTAAACCAGAAAGACCAAAGTGATT
This sequence comes from Drymodes brunneopygia, assembly GCA_013400955.1. NCBI lineage: Eukaryota > Metazoa > Chordata > Aves > Passeriformes > Petroicidae > Drymodes > Drymodes brunneopygia. The sequence goes on along the minus strand of VZTZ01020781.1, from coordinate 327,080 downwards.
CCACTTTTCTATACTTCATCTTTTTACTTATCTCTCCTTTCTCTTTAGCCTTATAAAATAAAATAATTTATACTGTAATATATCGGTTTTCCTGGCAGAGTCTTGAGAGGCAGTTCTTTGAAACAGGTTTCCATTTCTTGATTCAATCTCTAAAATGCTTATGGGCTCTCAGGCATTAAAACTTTTTCCATCGATTAAAATACACATAAATGCTTCCAAGGTAGTTCTCAAGTATTATGGAGAAAAATGCAGAATCCCTCTTCTGTTTTTTTTTTTTTTTTGTTCAGGTTCTGCATCCCAAGAGATACAGACATAATCAGTGCTAGACAAAAGTATGCTACTCAGCTGTAGGATGAATCACTTGCCATGTCTCTTGCTCCTAGATCTTTCATTGTAAGTTTAATAGCCTTTCATACTTCCATATTTTCTTCCTGAAAATCTATATTTATCCCTTCATAAATCTTAAGCCTTGTTAAAATCCATCCACTTATCCCAAACCTGGTGATTAAAGTGTACTGCTAAACTTTCCCAAAAGTTGGGCTATGCTCATAAAGTCTACTCTAAATTATAGTTGTTCTCAGCACAGATGGAAAGGGTAAGATCTGAGGTAAAACATTAGTTGCAGAGGCTCACGAGAAGGGTTAGGAAGAGATAAATGCCTCAGACTTGGACTAACCATAAAGTTGGATCAGAAATGGATTTTTTGGCTCGGTGAGTTGAACTGGGAAATGAATCAGGTCAGAGCAGAAACTTTGGAGTGTTTCAATAAAAGTCTCCATTGTACCAAAACTTCAATTTCTCACTTTGAGACTAAATAAAAGACATAAACTGTCAGTATTTACTTAAATATGTTTTCATGCCTTTTTTGCCCATTAAAGCTTAAGCCATTTTAAAGTGAAAATGAAAATTTTCGGAAAAAAAAAGAATTCATCAGAAATTATAAAATAAAGCAGTTAATTCATAATCAGTTAAAATGAAAAAATTCTATAGATTCTACATTGCCCTCTCTGGTTTTTTTTCTTTTTGGTTTATTTGTTACTTTTTAATGCTCATGACCATTTGATATTTTCTCAAGGTGTTGCTTTTCTTGAAGGTCCATTTTAATTTCACATGTGTGGTAATTTCCTGGTTACTGGAAAAAATAGTCTGGTTAACATCAACCAACATTCTCTTGAAGATCTCTTGAAGTTAGGCACTAGGGTGCACTTAGGTCAGGATTGCACCTTAATTGTTGTTTTACTGCAGGACAGAGGTATTCTTATGTGGATCTCATGAAAAATATGTCCTTCATCTCAAGGTCCATGGTTTTGAAACATCTGGGTTGTGCTGCCTTTGCTCTTTCTTTTCAAACAAAAGTGGAGGTCAGTAAGTCTTTCAAAATGCTGTCACTAAAAGAGGAAATGTTGGTATTCCTTCTGCTTTTAGTCCACTGCTTGCTTAGTGGTACATCTCAAAACTGGAGTGAGAGGAACTGGAGTGGTCTCTTTGGTGTGATGGATAAAGACAGGAGGACAGAAATATCAGAGTATGAAAAAGTGAGATTAGTCAACAAGGAGGCCAGCCAGCAAATCTCTTTCTGCTCTGGCCTTTCTGAGACACAGGTTTCCAGAGAATTATGAGGAAATATTTATGGTGTTAATAGGGCTGATAAAATGCAAGGGTTTGGGCAAAGGCACAATGCTGCCTTTCAGAAACATAGCAGGCCAACACCATTAAGGCAGTGACTGATCAGATGCAGGACACAAGTTCTTGCTAACAGATGAGAGATGGTGGGCAGGATTCTGAATAATATGACTAATGTCCCTCACTGTCCTTGAAGGTATAATCAAGTAGCTTGTATTTAATATGGGAGACACCTGCAAGGCTTCCTGAACACTTCATGGAACAGGCACTAAGCACCTGTTTGCTTGCAAGACTGAAGAGAAAAATCTATAAAGTCATATTTGCAAAAAAAAGCTGTGTTGAAATCCAGGAAGCCAGGCAAAAGCCAGCGAACTACCACAGCTATTAGCAGTTATCTCATGCTTTAGAGTGGCTACTTGGTACTTCTGAAAAGCTTTTGTAGTGGGAAGGAAATTCCAGAGCTCACACCACTCAGACACTCAATTTCAGGGTGGACAATCAATCCAGGAAGGATTCTGCTGGCTGTATTACAGACCTTGTCAATTTAAAGGTGGAAAGGGAGATTTTAGACATTGTCAAGAAATCTGACAAATAAATAAAGATGCTTTTGCTGGAAGAGTGGCAGGTTTGTGGCAGTGGCATTCAAAACACATATAATGCCAAAAGAGCCCAGGTCTTCTAGAGCTACTCAGGCTGAATTCTTCAGAAAACATAATTTGGATTCTTACTTCAGACATGGATTCATAAAGAGTCTTCAGTCCATGCTGAAGTCAATAGTTTTTAAACACGAATTTGCAATTAGAACATATGTTTTACAATTCTTGTTACTTGAGAAGCTTAACCTTTTTCCTGATCAGCCAGCTGGTAAGTTATCTATTTAGTGAATGTAAATAATTTGAAAATGAGGTCCTGAAGTATTACATAGTAAAAGCAGAATGTCTCAATAGTGCTTCCTGTCTATGTATTTATTTTTGGTTCCCTCTGCCTAAAATCTCCTTCAGCGCCTTGTTACCTAAATATTCTTCTGCTGCTTACTGCAGCTGAAAAATCAGGTATTACTCAAGTTTATGCTGTATTTGCTACTTAAATCTTCACTACCATCACATAGCATAGGGAGCATCAATGCTATTTTGCCTTGGAATTGTAGAGACTATTTTATTAGTAGTAAATGGTATTATTAAATTATTTCAAACATATGTGTATCTATATTTATAATAATTTCAAGTAATCAAGCTGTGACAAGAAAAAGTAGAATAATGTAAGTGGGTTTGTGCGCATTTAATTTCCTTAAAGGAGTAGTAGGGTGAAAGCCTGGCATCAGAGAACAAGAGCATCTTTCAAGGTGGACACAACTGTTGTTTTGGCAATTGAAGGAAAACAGACTGGATGATTGATGTGTCATTTCTGTAACTAGACAAATGAATCACTCCAATTTATAAAGTTCAATAGCTTATTACAATGCATTAGTATATTTTGGTGTGCTTTAATTATTTTTACTTTCATTTGATGGATTTATCTGTGAAAAATTGTGGTTTGTGATTTTTAATTTACATGAAAGCAGTATCTGCTTTGCCTCTAAATGTTTCTGATCAGCAAGCAAAAAAGGAATAACATGACATTTAAAGAGGGTTATTATGTTTAAAATCCCTTAAGTATTGACAAAGACCTTCTCATTGGTTTAAAGCTGGTGGTCCACTGTTTCCAGAAGCATGTGAAAGTGAAATGGCTTTTGGAACATTAGAGGTGCATTTATACCTGCCCTCATACAGGATAAGTCTATGGAAATAGAACAGAAAATGAAATTAGTCCTGCAGATTTTCATCGGGATTTTTCACTCCGTAATGAAACTTTCCTGAACAGCATCTAATGAGGGAAGAACCTCTGATGAAATATATCAGTGGTTCTAGACATGTCTATCTTTGAAGAGTATTGGAATGTCATTCCTGTGAAATTGCAGCTTCTGTGAAAAAAAAAACAGTTGAAACATGAGTATGATTGAAGAGAATGGACAATAACATAATATTCCTTGAAGTCTTCTTCAGAAACAATCATGTTAAATTTACAGTAAATATGCTTCTCTGTATTTATTTCTTAGTTGTTTTCTAATCTAAGTTCCTATTTGAACTTTTTGGCTTTATATAACCTTCTTCTGCGAAGGATTTCCAAAGTTCTGTTCCAGCACAGTAACCTTATGAAGTGTTAGTCATTTCTGATATTTAAAGCTTCTGGTAGAATGATGGCTTTCCTATAATTAGATCAATGCAAAAGACTGAAAGGGACCATCTAGGAGATTTCGTTCTCAGTTTAAAAGTCAACCTTCTCTCTGCTTGCTGAATGATTTCAGATACACACCAAATAAATTACCCTACAGTGAAGTTTATCATTATCACTCTGCCATTATATTGCAGCAGCCCTTCACATGCCACTGTACCAGGCACTCTGCAGATGATCACCTCCATATAGCTTGAACTCTGGGCTGTCAATATAGGCAGGTGGCAGGGAAGCAGAGGCATAAGTAGCCAAGGTGATTTTCCTTCTAGATTAGACCTTTTTAAAAATGCAAGAGATAAATTACATTGAACAGTGACTCAGCTCAATGGAGGAGGTGCAAGCCCTGTGCTGCCATGAAAGTTTGCATCATATCATCAGCCCTCTCTGCTGCGTGTCTGCCATAACTCTGGGAACAGGGAACTTTCCAGGATGATGGCTCTTTGAAAGGAAATGGGGAAAAATATCTCTCAGATGAAAAATGTGAGACCAAGTAACAACCACAAGACTTCTGCATGCTGTGGCATTCCCTGTATTTAAGGACTATCTTTGCTAAAATAGAATTCCTGATTTTTTGAATCCTAGATGAGCATCCAACATATTGTATTCAACTATATACAGATTACCACCATAAATATATATTATTACANTATATATTATATATATATATATAGTCTGAAGTCTTCTAAATACTCCACTTTAGAAAACAGCCCAGGCTGAGTTGTTGGGTTTTCTGCATCATCTTGATAATCATGCTTGTGTTTAATAGTGTTCCCATTTATGACTACAGTAAAATTATGAACTTTATCGTGGAAAGACCAATGTTATCTCAAGCAATTGGAAACATGAGCAGAAGTGATCTTGTGATAGCTCAGATAATGACCAGACTTTTTGGTTTAAGCAGGCTTTAACCATTATGCTCTTATATCTTGTTTGTTGCTCTGTCTCTCAAAACATTCTCTGTTGAAGAGAAAAACGTGCTGATCTGCATTTTCCCCTCATGTGTTTCTAAGCCAGACAACATAAATGAAAATTAAATTGCACAGGATGGTATGATCAATAGCAAAGAATAACTTGAGGTGATGTGATAAATAATAAATAATTGCAATGATAAGCAATTCCATTAAGGTAATCAAGTTTATGATGCCACCATAACTTTGAGCCAGCATTGATTTCAGGTAACTATAACTGTACAGAACTACAAATTTACTGTGCAGTAGGTTTCTTAATTATGCTGATTTGGAGCTGAGGAGGAGGGCAGTATAAATGGGAGGAAGAGCACAGCATGTGCAGGAATCTGAAAAACCTTGCTCTGTGTTGCGGTACATTACGCTATAACTGTTCATTTAATTACCAGGTTCATGTAGTGTAAGTGTGGTAAGAATAGACAGTCCCCATTCATTTAACTGCTTCCCATTACTTTTCAGCCAACTGTTACACATCTCCACAGCTTATTCCTGGGCCCAGTCTCCCACGTTCCCTTCTACCTCCTCTGAGTCACAATTAGATTTTCTACCCTTTAGTTGCAACTTGTTGGCAGATGGTTTTGGCTGAATTTAGACAGGCACAGATGCCTCCATGCTTGCTGTCTTTGCAAATAGAAAAAAAAAGAAACAGAAAAAAAATAACCACAATCATACTCCATTTTCTTTTCCTTCACTCTTTGTGTGTATCAATTTCTCTGTGTGCTGTGTCTCCATGAGCATCTCACTTGCCCCACCTCAGAAAGGGATAATGGTAAAGAGACTCATTGTACAGACAAGTAACAATTGACATCTATATTTGTTGGTCTATCTTCAGAAGGACTAGAAGATTGTAGAACTCTTATAGATACAAGTCTCATTTCTTATGGAGCATATTTAGAAACCGAATCAGAACTTGTAAATCCTTCTATGAGTCTATCTGCGTCTGATGATCTTGTGTAGATAAGCTATGGCTCTTTCTTTCTTTCTTTCTTCCTTTCTTTCTTTCTTTCTTTCTTTCTTTCTTTTTCTTTCTTTCTTTTTCTTTCTTTCCTTTCTTTCTTTCTTTCTTTCTTTCTTTCTTTCTTTCTTTCTTTCTTTCTTTCTTTCTTTCTTTCTTTCTTTCTTT